>VDFB02245683.1:0-13248 GCA_007258455.2 Sequoia sempervirens | reverse complement strand
AGAGTTTGATACACCATTTAGAGAGCTTGGTTTTCATGGAGTTCCTTTCAAATCCTTTGCTTTTATTGTTTCTATGGTAAACTGTTTGATAGAGTTGGTGGAATTACCTTTCTTAGTAATCACTATTAGTTCAAGATTGAGATTGTTAACCTTGAGAGAGTATGACTTGGGAAAAAGGAATTTGATATGGCTATTATTTTTAAAGACTTCAAGTGGGATGTACTCCGCATTGACGCCATTCCTTAATCTTCACTTGATGGAATGAAGGAATGGTTGAACTCCATGGATATAAAGTATTATGAAAGTAGAATGAACTTGAACTGGTGGCCAATTTATTGAAGATGGTGGTTGCAATTTTTTGAGTATGGAAACTAGTGATTCTGATTCTGATAATTCAAAAGAGTCAGAACAAGGATATATAAGTTCCCTCTAATGTAGAAGAGGAATCAAAATCAGATTTCATGTAGCCACCATCAATATTTTTACAAGACAACAAGATGGAGGGAATTCTTATATAAGGATAATTTTCAATGTTGTAGGTACTAGCTTTAATACTAACTACAATGGCAACATTGAAATTCCCTAGCAGTATTTATTTTGAGGAAATTTCCTTGAGATGCAAGGATTCAAAGCACATCAACCATGTGGTACAAATGATTAAATCCCAAAGATGATCTCTAGCAATGAAAGAGTTTGAAAAGGTAGAGAGAGCTACACTAGTGACTCAGGAGAAACTTCAACTTTCAAAAAAAAAGTCAATTAGGCTAGCAGACATGTGGATCGAGCCAACATTTGGTGGAAGAGGAAGAAAGATGACTGGAACTCTGGAGGCCCACCACACTAGATTTCAGTATTCAACAATGAAAGTAGATGAGAGAGTTGATATCTATATCAAAACATTAGTATGCATTCTTCCAACAGGTGGAAAGGGAGATGATTACTTTGCTTCATTTTTCATTTTGGGGTTAAGCATTTCAAGACATGGAAACCAAGAGACCAAGGATGTCGGTTTATGTGGAGGTAATGGATGTAGTCCAAACTTTAGGAGGGAAAGAAGTTCAATGTATGATCTTGAGTTAAATTGAGGAAGAACAACAAGAGAGGGACAGGAAAAATAAAATCAATACAAAGTTTCAAGGATTTGTCAAGCGAGTAAGAGAGCTATGGGAGCAACCTCATCTAAAAGATTTTGAACTAGAGTTTGATATACCATTTAGAGAGCTTGGTTTTCATGGAGTTCCTTTTAAAGCCTCTGCTAGTGATTTTGATTCTAATAATTTAGAAGATTCAGATCAAGGATATGAACCCTCTAATGTAGAAGAGGAATGAGAATCACTCTTCATATTGCAAGTACTAGCTTTAATACCAACTATAGTGGCAACATTGAAATTCCCTAGCAATAGTTATGTAAAGGAAATTTCCTTTAGATTCAAGGATTAAAAGCACATCAACCATGTGGTACAAATGATTAAATTAAAGAGATGATTTGTAGCAATGAAAGAGTCTGAAAAGGAAAAGAGAGCTACATTGGTGACTCAAGAGAAACTTTAGCTTTAAAAAAAAAAGCCAATTAGGCTGGCAAACATGTGGATCATGCCAACATTTGGTGGAAGAGGAATAAAGATGATTGGAACTTTGGAGGCCCACCATACTAGATTTTGATATTCAACCATGAGAGCAAAAGAGGGAGTTGATATCATGTATCAAAACATTAAGCATGCATCCTTCTAGCCAGTGGAGAAGGAGATGATTACTTTTCTTCATTTTCATTTGCATAACCATATCAAGGAATGGGGACCAAGAAGACCAAGGATGTCAAGTTTTATGTGGAGGTAATGGATGTGGTCCAAACTTTAGGAGGGGCAAGAAGGTTATATTGTTTTTACTGCTACTACCTACTTTCATAGTGTTCTTGGATTGAAGTGTTTCATGATGTAATTTGACCCATTCCATTTCTTGTGCCTATTGTAACTTGTGGAATGGGTCCTCTAACTTGTAAAATAAATACCTAAACTGATTATAATGTTGTGGAGTCAAGGTTGGGTGATTGGGATGATGTTCTAGGGCTGCAGTAGAGTATTTTCATGATAAAAATGAGGGTTTCAAGTGGCATTTTGACAAAATGTTGGAAGGACTATCCATGTAATGTATTATTCACCATGTGTAGGGTTTGGTAAGTGTGTTTGGTGCTTTTTTGGGGTATGGAAGGTGTGGGAGATAGGATTTTCATTAAAACCCCAAGTATTTTGGCAACATTGAAATTCTCTAGCAGTATTTATTTTGAGGAAATTTCCTTTAGATGCAAGGATTCAAACCACATCAACCATGTGGTACAAATGATTAAATCCCATAGATGCTCTCTAGCAATGAAAGAGTTTGAAAAGGTAGAGAGAGCTACACTAGTGACTCAGGAGAAACTTCAGCTTTCAAAAACAAAGTCAATTAGGCTGGCAGATGCGTGGATCGAGCCAACATTTGGTGGAAAAGGAAGAAAGATGACTGTAACTCTAGAGGACCACCACACTAGATTTCAGTATTCAACCATGAGAGTAGATGAGAGAGCTGATATCCTTTATCAAAACATTAAGCATGCATTCTTCCAACCAGTGGAGAAGGAGATGATTACTTTGCTTCATTTTCATTTGCATAAGCATTTCAAGGCATGGAAACCAAGAAGACCAAGGATGTCTAGTTTTATGTGGAGGTAATTGATGTGGTCCAAGCTTTAGGAGGGGCAAGAAGTTCAATGTATGAACTTGATGAAATTGAGAAAGAACAACGAGGGATAGGAAAAATAAAATCAATACAAAGTTTCAAGGATTTGTCAAGCGAGTAAGAGAGCTATGGGAGCAGCCTCATCTAAAAGATTTTGAACTAGAGTTTGATATACCATTTAGAGAGCTTGGTTTTCATGGAGTTCCTTTTAAAGCCTCTACTAGTGATTTTTATTTTGATAATTCAGAAGATTCAAATCAAGGATATGAACCCTCTAATGTAGAAGAGGAATGAGAATCACTCTTCATGTTGCAGGTACCATTTTTAATACCAGCTACAGTGGCAACATTGAAATTCCCTAACAGTATTTATGAAAAGGAAATTTCCTTTAGATTCAAGTATTCAAAGCACATCAACCATGTGGTATAGATGATTAGATTCAAAGAGATGATTTGTAGTAATGAAAGGGTCTGAAAAGGAAAAAGAGAGCTACATTGGTGACTTAGGAGAAACTTTGGGTTTCAAAAAGCAAAACCAATTAGGCTGACAAACATGTGGATTAGGTGAGCATTTGGTGGAAGAGGAATAAAGGTGATTGGAACTTTGGAGGCCCACCATACTAGATTTCGATATTCAACCATGAGAGCAAAAGAGGGAGTTGATATTATGTAGCAAAACATTAAGCATTCATTCTTCTAGCCAGCGGAGAAGGAGATGATTACTTTGCTTCATTTTCATTTGCATAACCATATCAAGGCATGGGGACCAAGAAGACTAAGGATGTTGAGTTTTATGTGGAGGTAATGGATGTGGTCCAAACTTTAGGAGGGGCAAGAAGGTTATCTTGTTTTTATTGCTACTACCTACTTTCATAGTGTTCTTGGATTGAAGGGTTTCATGATGTAATTCGACCCATTCCATTTTTTGTGCCTACTGTAACTTATGGAATGGGTCCTCTAACTTGTAAAATAAATGTCTAACCTGATTATAATGTTGTGGAGTTAAGGTTGGGTGTTTGGGATGATGTTCTAGGGCTGCAGTAGAGTATTTTCATGATTAAAATGAGGGTTTCAAGTGGAATTTTGACAAAATTTTGGAAGGACTATCCATGTAATATATTATTCACCATGTGTAGGGTTTGGTAAGTGTGTTTAGTGCTTTTTTTGGGTATGGCAGGTGTGGGAGATAGAATTTTCATTAAAACCCCAAGTATTTTGCTTGAAATAGAGGGTTTGGTGTATTAGGGGTGTAGAGGTCTTGGACCTAGAAACAAATCATGGAATTGGATGTTTTGACACATAACATACTATTGTTTTAGAAGTTTGAGTGAATATCTAGTGTTTAAAAGGTCGTCTCTTTGTAAATAGGGCTAATTTAGTAGCCTTTATGCAAGGTGGTCTATTGGATCTTAATGATGGTACAAAGAAACATGGTATGATCTCTTGAAAATTTGTCTTAGGGTCTATGTTAAAGCTTGATTGATGTTTGGTTGGCCATTGGATGACCTTCTCTAAAAGATAAGCCCAATTGATGAGATTTGGAGACTATAAGTTAGGCAAGGGTTTGTTTAAAACCCATACTCGAAACTTCCAATAGCCAACCAAAGCCTAAAACACATTCAAAAAGATCTATAGAAGCTTAAAATTTTAAGATATATCACTGCCCCCAAATATTTCTTCAAACCCTAGCAGTAAACCACCATTTTCCACTAAAAAATGCACCATTTGACATCTAGGGCATCACCTAAAAACCCTCTATTTTCATCCCTTGCACAAAAAACTATGCACACATATTTTATAACCATAACTAAGCCTTTCCATCAAGTTATAGAAGCATACAGTGGGTGAAAGGCTTAATATGACATTTTAATGCACTCAAAACCCTTAAAATAGGGTATACAAATTGACCCTTAGTAATTGGCTTCTAAAATGCACAAAATCACTTGAAATCCAACCAAAACAAAACTAAAATAGAGTTAAGTCTGCTTCTCACCAAATTCCATTGAAAACAAAGCACAATCACCCTGTACGAAACCATATAATTCAATGAAACATCAAATCCCAAAGTGCAAAAGTGTAACAATCTTTGACAGGGTATTACTCGGATACCATGGTGCTTAAGAAATATTTTTCTAAACTTATGGGATCATGTTGGGGCCATATATAATAACATCTCTTGTTTTTTTTTATCTCAGAGTGGTTTTCTCATGGTTTCCAGTTTTTAGTTGATGGAAAAAGTGTCAAATCCAAGTAGTGAAAAGTTGCAAAGTAGTGCAACTTTTGTTTTGCAACTCATGTGACCAAACAAATTGTTCCAATGCATCTAAATAGGTATTTTTATGCTAGGAATGGTCCTCTTTTGAACCCAAACACATGAATTGCTCTAAGCTACGTTCAACTAGATCGATCCCTCAAGGGTTCAAAGTGCAAAATAGCTGCAAACTTTAACATGTTGCTATTTGGATACCGTGATGCTTAGAAACTTCTCATCTAATCCTATGGGATTATGTTGAGCCCCTCTACAATGATCTCTCTCAGTTTTTGTTATCTTAGAGTGGTTTTCTTGTGGTGTCCAATTTTTAGTTGATGGAAAAAGTGTCAAATAGAAGCAGTGGAAAGTTGCAAAGTGGTGCAACTTTCATTCTGCAACTCATATCACCAAATAAACTATTCCAATGCATCCAAATAGGTATTTTTATGCTAGTTATGGTCCTCTTTCACACCCAAACATGCAGAATCGCTCTAAGCTACATTCAACTGAATCGAACCCTTAAGGGTCCAAAGTGTAAAATGGCTACAAACTTCAACATGATGTTACTCAGATACCATGATGCTGAGAAATTTTTTGTCTTATCCTATCGGATCATGTTGGGCCCCTCTACAATAACCTCTCTTAGTTTTTTTTATCTCAAAGTGGTTTTCCTATAATGTCCAGTTTTTAGTTGATGAAAAAAGTGTCAAATGGAAGCAATAGAAAGTTCCAAAGTGGTGTGACTTTCGTTTGGCAACTTGTGTGACCAAAAAAATTGTTCCAACACATTTGAATAGGTATTTTTATGCTAGGAATGGTCCTATTTTACACCCAAACACATGGAATCACTCTGGACTACGTTCAACCAGATCGATTCCTAAGGGTCCAAAGTGCAAAATGACTGTAAACTTCAGCATGTTGTTACTTAGATACCATGACACTTAGAAACTTCTCATCTAATCCTATGGAATTGTGTTGAGCCCCTTTATAATAACCTCTCTCAATTTTTTTTTATCTTGTAGTGGTTTTCCTATTGTGTCCAGTTTTTAGTTGATGGAAAAAGTGTCAAATAAAAGTAGTGGAAAGTTGCAAAAGTAGTGCAACTTTTCGTGCACTAACTCATGTGTTGACCAAAGCGAACTATTCAATGCATCCGAATAGAATTTTTTTTATGCTAGTGGTCTCTTTCACACCCAAACACATGGAATCACTTTGAGCTACATTCAACCAAATCGATCCCTTAAGGGTCCAAAGTGCAAAATGGCTACAAACTTCAGCATGTTATTACTCAGACACCGTGATGCTTAGAAACTTCTTATCTAATCCTATCGAATCATGTTGGGCCCCTCTATAATAAATTCTCTCAATTTTTATCTGCATTAGTGTTTTCTATGGTTTCAACTTTTAGGTTGATAGAAGAGTGTCAAATAGAAGCAATGGAAGTTGCAAAGTGTAACTTTAATTCTGCAACTTGTGTGACCAAATGAACTATTCTAACGTAATAGAATAGGTATGTTTACGCTAAATGAGGTCCTCTTTCACACCCAAATACACAAAATTATTGTAAGCTACATTCAAGCGGATTGATCTCTAAAGGGTCCAAAGTGCAAAATGGCTGTAAACTTCAGCATGTTGTTATTCAGATACCATGATGCTTAGAAACTTCGTGTCTAATCCTATGGGATAATGTTGGACTACTCTACAATAACCTCTCTCATTTTTTGTTATCTCAGAGTGGTTTTCTTGTGGTGTCTAGTTTTCAATTGATGGAAAAAGTGTCAAATGGAAGCAATGGAAAGTTGCAAAGTGGTGCAACTTTTTTTTGCAACTCGTGTGACCAAACGAACTAGTCCAACTAGTATGAATAGGTATTTTTACACTATACATGGTCCTCTTTCACACCCAAACACACAGAATCGCTATGAGCTATGTTCAACTAGATCAATCCCTTAAGGGTTCAAGTGTAATATGTTGAAATAGGCCATTCCATCTATTGTTCAGGTTGTGTCTTGGTGATATGGGCCTAATACAAGTAGGATAGGGAGTATGAATAAGATAATAGCATTGGTAAAGGCATTGGAAGAGATTACTAACACTACCCCTATTCAAAATTCAAAATTGAGGCCCCTTAAAAGCAAGCCTAGAAGAGGTGAAAAGAAGAAATTGCTTGAAAATAAGTTAGAATAGGTTGGAAATAGGGTGAGGTTGTGGAGTTTGATGTGTTCAAAAGTTCTGCAAGGATAGGGGAGGTCAAAAGTATGTTATGGCATGATGCCCTAGTTGGGAAAAATAAGGGTTTTGAATGAAAAAGAGATGATTGAGGGAGTAAAAGTGGGTAAAGTGAAGAGGTAGCATAGTTTGGTTGTCAATTAAGTTTGTGCAGGAAAAATAAAGAGTGTTGGAATAGGTTTTGAGGTTTGGGTTCGGGTTTGGGGGTTCAGTTCCCTGGTTAGGCCAAAAAAATTTGGAGGGGGGTTCGGTTCATTTTGGGTTCATTGGTACAAAAATATGTAAAAAAAATATAAATATATATGCAGCCTAGAAGCATGCATTAGGATTAGAATATCAGATAACATCATATAAACAACAAAACCACCATAAACTTGATTTTTATTTAAAACACGCATCATAAATATTCATCATTGAAACTTGAATTGTGTTAGCTTGATATACAAAGTCTATTTATGCTAGGGTTCAATTTGTATAATTTTGAAAAAAGAAGCCAACTGAGTAGAGTTATCAACATTCTTCATAAATCATAAGAATTTGTTTAGTACACTAGCCATTTTGATGTCTTCTTATAGTCTCAAACATTATTTTGTATCATTATTACATTGGTCTTGAGACTGGTAGCTTAATATAGCTCCACAATACAAAATATGGTTTACCTGTGCAGTGTAACAATGGCATAGGCAGATTTTTCTTTCAAAGAACCAAAGGGTGAAGTGTATAAACACATATCTTTTTGTAATATCAAGGATACTTTTTGAAACTTCCATGCACTGATAATCTAAAAGGAAAAGTATTATACATATCCTTTTCTTAATTGAGTTGTTCCAATCAAAGGATTAAATATATTGGAATCTTTTTATCAATAATTTCATAGAATACCAATTGAAAATGTGTTTTTTTCTTTTAGATAAAGTTGTTTACCATCAATCAATTAATTTATTCAAGACAAATGATGAGAAGGACAACAATGATCAGTAGCACTATGGCTAACCAGATAATAAATATACACATGTGAATAAGTCAAGCATGTATACATGTGAATAAGGGAAGCTTCAAGTAGTCACAAAACATATGCCTTGTGAAGTATACACACACAAATGCATGGTATACACAAATTAATACAAAGTATATGCATGAATACAAGGTATATGCATGAAAATGCATAAGTTGCAAAGTATACATTGGAATGCACATAAGTCACAATGAATACACATACGTTGTAAAGTATACACTTGAATACATGTAATTGATATCTATTGAACCATGAATTTATAACATGCAAATATGGACACCATTGATAAAAAATATTTGTATTAACCAAATAGCCATGTATGCATGCATCAATATATGTCGATATAATTATAAAATATAGGTACAAAATAGCTATATAGGCTTATATAAGATTGCCATATAGGCATACAACAAAGGGCTCTAGAATCAAAAGTCATTGCTCTCCAGGCTCTTGAAATAAACTCTTTCCCTCTACTGGTCGATTGGATGGCGATAGGTCTATCACTCATTTCTACTACACTTGAGGAGTGCTCCTACTGCTCCTCCTACTAGCGTTAAGCTCTTGGTGAAGTTTTAACTGTTACAATTTAAGAAGTAAAGACATTAATATATAGAAATTACATTATAAAAAATGATATATTTAAAAAAATAATCACTTACGGCCATCTCATGATCACTCTCCATGAGGGAAATATTTGCAGGCCGATACTGAAGCATGCTCAAGCCTTGTATAAACCATCCAAATAGAAATTAGACTATGAATCAATAATTTGGTTTCATTTTTCACTCAAACTAACATCTATAACAACGAATGTAACTTGAAATTTAGTAATTTGCCTCATACCTCCCATGTCAGAGCAATTGAGGATTGTATAGCAGATGAAACACCAATATCCATTTCCCTCGTAAAATTCAGAGGTTTTTCCACAACCAACATATAAAAATAAAACAAAGCATTATTTAATCACAAAAAAGTTACAATAGCGATCCACATCATGAATTATAATGTATGAGATCTAATGAACAAAATTTTGAGTACGTATTAAACTATATATTTCTGATTATCATGCTTACTATTTTCCCTATCCATATCTTGTTCGAAAGGATGTGGTTTTTAGGCTTTTACCCATAGTAGCAATCTGTTGAATCATTTGATTAAATTCTTTCATCGACATGTATGAAAAATGTGGTGGCATAGAGAAGGTAACTTGAACTATTTGAAAAACTGCCTCAAAAGAAATTGGGTCTCATGGTGATGGAATGCCATTACAAGTAAATGCATGTCATGGCATTCCATCACCATAAGAACACATTTCTTTTAGGCATTTTTTCAAAAAGTTCATTTCCTTCTCTACAGTAAATTATTGCTTACTATTATGCTTTGATAGATATTTTTTCAAGCATCCATAGTTTGTTGGAAAGCACCTATTTTAGGCTTTTAGCCAGAGCAGCAAGGAAGCATGAGTAGTTTGATAAAATGCTTTGGTGCACATGTATGAAAAATGAGGTATCATAGAAAATGTGGTGAACATTTTGAAGAAATTCCTCGAAGAAATGTGGTCTCATGGTGATGGAATGGAATTCCATCGTGCCATGAGACTGCATTTCTTCAAGGCATTTTTTGAAACTACTAACTACCTTGTCTATGCTATTGCTTACTATTATGGTTTCATTGATTTTTTCCAAGCATCCATAGTTTGTCGTGTAGGTGCACCTTTGCAAGCATATGCCTCCATGTGAAGAAATTGCATCAAGCTACTTATGTTGACTTTCTAAACAACTATATATTGAAGTTGGAAATGGTCATTCCATCAACATCTAGTTGTTAGCGGAATGTAAATAATGTTTGAGGCTTCAATGATGTGCACATAAATCTTAACTCAATGATGTGAATAGATAATTCTACACAAATCTATTAAGTATAATTCATTAGTTAAACTCTTTATTCTATTACTTGTGTGAAGGTTTGACTAAATCCACTGGCACCAAGTTGTGTTCCCTCGAAACCTCCAATATTAGCCTATTCAACATCGAAAATAACATATTAAAATACTATTTGTAAAACAATGTTATTAACATGCAATGAATTTTATAATTGTTTACTGAAGCTCTACCCTCACCATAGGTGTACCGCAAAAAATAAGTGCAGGTGGAGTACTGTATCTAGTCCTCAACATTGTGATCGTGCAATGTTAGTAAAACTACAAAACCAAATTAGTTAATCTTATTTCTCAAAATTCCTGAAATTTAATAAATTAAAATTTAATTGAACATGCCAACTCTTACTCCAGCATCCATATACATCATGCAAATGTTAGTTGTCCTTCCACTCCAGCACGTGATATGATCCTTCTATAGCAACCTCCCAGTGCTTCCAGGGGCCATAGCGAACAAGTCACCCCGCGAAGATTTGACACACATGGGTTCAAAGCCACCACTCAAGACTCTCCATGGCACCGAGAATAGCCTATGATGGATGACACCTGGGTCAAAAGTGTTGATCAAGATGCAATGTTCCCATGTCAACACCCTTTTGTGATGGAAGAATAAATAATAACAGGTGGCCTAGCTGAGAGCTCATCTCCCTAAGTTTTATAGGATCTCACATGCATCAGGCCTATCCCGAGCCAACCCCACCCTCCCTTGTAGTCCTCATCAAAATAATTTGGGATTTTGTTCAATATGAACTCACTATATTGTTTCCTAAGAAAATATTGGGGCACTTCACAATTGTTGCACGGTTGGTCATCAAAGGCCATGTACCACCTATCATAAAAATAGTTCATAATCTCTTGGCGGTGACACCAATTAATAGGAAACCTCTTTGCATTGAGGGTAAGATTTTGATTTATGTGTGGGTTAGTGAATAATGAACACAAATCACCTTTTGTAATTTTTAAATCCTTTACTTGTTTATATGATAGTTTATTCAATATTCCTGAAATGCAAAGCCTCCTATCTTCCATCCGCTATTTATTTGCCACCTGAATCCAATATTTTTAAACATATCTTCAAATGAATTTGTGAGTAATATTCTTTCAGGGAAGTCAAACCATTTGGATTACCTGTAAACCCTACTAATAAAAAACTTCACTGTTTTTTTTTGTTGCCTCTCAATCTCACCTATTAAAATTTTTACAGTGTTAGAGGGTGTTGAGGGATTGGTGGAGAGTACACTTTCTGTTCAAGATTTGCTGTTTCTTATTAGAAGATTTGTGGGCTTTATGTTCATTGCATCTCCTACAAATTCAAAATTTATATATCAAATATAACCTAAACTCAATAAAAATTAACCTAAAACTAAGAACAAAACAAATTAGCAAAACAATTACTTTCACTTCCTCCCACCTATTCATTGTCATATGGCACCATCCTTGCAAAGAAATAAAGAACCTGCTTGTCAAGATTTTTGCTCAATCCCTCCTCCTAGAACACAAGTGCGAAAATGAGGGATTTGGCTGTGGGTGGAGCAGAAGAACAGTCGACATAAAATGAATCACTTTGACTATTTTTTTTCTTTTAAATTGCCATAACACGAGTGCGTTATAATGCACTCACGTTATGAGTTTTCAAAAAAAAATTTGAAATTGGCCACAAAATTGTAACCCATCTTCCTGCACCCGCCCCACTTTTCCTTCGAACACATACACCCCTTCACCATTTTCACTTCCAAACCATAATACAAACAATGACCCTCTCATAACTTAAATTTTCCAAACCATTTCATCCCTTCAAAAACAAATTGCCATCATCAACCAAAACCAAAATGGCCCACCCACATATCATGTCAATAGTAGTCCATTGTCCTTGGAGATATTGTGAACACTAATGCCACAAGGTGTAGAGGTGCCTAGATTTGAGAAATATGGAGGGAAGGAAGATCCTTCTAACCATGTTAATGCCTACATTTCCTAATGTAGTGACTTTGTTCTTGATGGTAAACTTTTGGCTAAACTTTTTCCTAGGTCCTTAAAAGATACTTCCTTGGAATGGTTTTCCTCTTTACCGAACACCTCAATTCATTCATTCAATGAACTTGTTGAGGCATTTGTTAATAATTTCCAAGTTCATATGACTCCTAAGATGACCTTGGCTGATTTGATGAGATTCAAGAAAAAAGAAGAAAAGATAATTGACTTTATCTCACACTATCAATCACTTTATTCCAAATTGATGTCAAGGTCCCAAAACCTCACCTTCAAAAGATGTTCATAGAAAATTTGCAAAGTAATATTCAAGAAAACCTTACCATGATGAAATTCCCATTCTTCATGCACTTGTGTACTTCCCTCCATGATTATTAAAATTTGGTTAGTAGTTAAGATATAAAGTCCACTTCTAACCAAACTGAGAAATCTGAGCTCACAAACCAGAACAATTCCCAACCTTTTAGAAAATAGAATAAATGTTTCGTTCAATTCAATCCCCCTCAACAAAAAACTCAGAATGTCAATAACCAAGTAGCTATTGTCAAATTTGCAATGCACTTTAGCTATGGGAACCCAAAGAGACCATTTAGTCCCTTACTCGATACCCTTCATAACACAATGTCCCAACTTTTATAGCAACAAATGATTACCTCGCCTCCCTTAAAAACACCCAATCCTAATAATAATTTAACTTTGAGCTTTAGATCAAATGCTTATTTCCATTATTGCCAAAAAAAATGGACATGACATAGAACATTGCAAGCATCTTAAACATCTTTTGCAAGACCTCATTGATTCTGGTCGTCTTTCCATTGGAGGTGTTTGTGATCAAGGAAATAAGTTTGTTGCCCCTCCTAACCAAAACTTGCAAATCTTTACCAACCCCATGCCTAAACATATTATTTCATTTTTCAAAGCCAAAAAAACTACAAAGAATGATGTGATGAATGTTGATACAAATGATGATAACAATGATTCTATAGATAATGATCCTATGGATGGTTTCATGGTAGGAGGATAGATACTATTCCTTGTAAGGGCCAACTTAAAATCCTTGATGAGTTACTTTCCTCATGATATACTTAAAACATTCATCCCCATGTCCCTTATA
>VDFB02245682.1:0-26934 GCA_007258455.2 Sequoia sempervirens | reverse complement strand
GTGAACATCTGCCATTTCTTGGGCTTTGCCATACGGCCAGTGACAGAGAGCCACACTAGAAGAAAACCCGTTAGGTTCATCACTCCTCCTATAGCCAGCACAAACCATGCAGGGGCGACTTCATTCAGAAGGCCTGAAATGATGCCAAGATTGGCTCCCAGGTCCTTGAAAAACCCCAGTGTGTTCAGTGTCTTCTGGTCATATTCCAAAGCCGATTTAATTGCAGGAGAGTAGAGCCCAAATATGTACGTCGCTCCAGAGAATGAGATTATCAGAAACGACACAAACAGAACAAACCATCTGCTCTTGCTCACCACTCTCCCGAACACTAGAGCCTCTTGCAAACCCATATCAAAGAACCGATTTTTAAGACTTTTTGGGAAAACTGTGGACCAGTTTTTATATCAACCTTTCTTAACAAGCTACAGAGCTTCAAAACTGTGACAGACTTTTACAACTGCCTCTTCACAGGACAGCTGGATGCCGTGCATACTATTGCTGCCTCAGTATAACTACCCAGCTCAGTCCTGAGTTATAAGGAAGAGTATGCTGTGTACTTATACACCGATTTGAGTACTTATCAAATCAGTAATAGAGTTCCTTTTGAACGTGTTTTTCCTGTTTTCTTTTCAAGATTCCATTGTACATGTGCGGAAGCTTGGTAGATCCTTCATCTGCTGGTGTATATTGACTGCATAAAATTCATATTCATTTACTACCCGTTAATCCTATCAGCATATAGGACAATCGTACACGGACACGTTCCTTACTTCCATTGATGCAGAGTTATCTAAAATACAAACCTAACCCCAGCGTGATGGAAGTCCAAACCTAACTCTATGTAGAATTCGAACCTAACAATGTCCATTTCTTTCAATGATACCCAAGCGTATATAAGGTAGGGGACAATACGCGTGTATAGTATAACAGTAAGACATCAAGTTCGATCTTGCTTAATGTGGCTACCTTGATGTCTTACTGAGTAGAGTTTAATCAGGTGGGGACGGGTCTTTAATCGTGGCTTCATTTAACTTTAATCAGTGGGAAAGGATCCAATGGTTGTACGTTTTAATTTTGTACCCAATTTTGATTTCAACTCATTTGTGTAGAAATTTCGGCTCATTTTTATAAATATAAATATTTGTCAAAGAGATAAAAAATTTCAAACAATTTCAATAATACCTATTTAGTTTTTTTGTTTTGTTTTATTATAATTAATAAACTATTAAAACAGTTATATGATTTTTCTTTTTTATCTTGTTTTCTATTTTTTGATGATGGATCATGGAGTTTGATCTAAAACATCAAGGAAAAAAACTTACATAGGGGAGATGCCCCAATATTTGCCAGGGCTAACTTCGTACAACTGTAGAATTCAAACCGTATGTCAAATCGACAAAAAAATTTATGGGTTTTTTTCACTCACAAGTTAAGTGTTTATAGCTATTGTTTTGGCTTGTGGGCAATTTGGTCGAGTGCAAGAGCGTTCGATATGTGCACGGGGGTCAAAAAATCACCTTTTAGAGGTGTCGTCCGCTTGTCGCCACCTAACATCCCAGTATCCGCCCGCTATAACCACCAATTTTTTTTATAAAAAAACCCTAATTGTGTCACTATTAACATTTAATTAAAACTATTTTTTCTTTCAAATCCGCTCAAAAGTCAATGGATCTAATTCACGTTAGCACCTTATAAAATTATATTGGCGCCCATTAAAAATCACTCCTACACATTAATCACCAAACATTAGCACCAAACACCAAACACATTACACCCCAATTAAACTTCATTTGGGGTCCAATTAATGCATGTGACTATTTTGGGTATCCCATTCATTTCCCTCATTTTACCTCATGCTCTCTTTGGAAGGTTCTCTCAACGATGGAAGCTTCTCCAATTGTCGAGAGCTCTCCACGGCTCTTGCTGCTCTACACGCTTTGAGGTAACAACAAACATCATTCTCCTTTCAATATGCAAACAATGGTACTAGTTAATCATTTTCTTCTGCATCTTTCATGACCCATGAAGGGTTTATTCGATGATTGAAAAATTATTACTGCTTGTTTATGAAATAAATCATTCCTCTTCAACGCCTTTTTGCCATATGCTATCTGATTTTGTCAGGTCATGGTGTTGGTCTTTTTCCCACGGGTTTTTTTGGGGTTAAATGATTATTTCCTCTCCCCATTTTAGCGTGCACTCATAGCCTAGTAAAGTCGATTGTTTCATGATTTTCTCTTCATAAATGATGAGGAATTTCGTGGGTTTGACCACATGTCTGCAAAAAATGATTTTTTGGTCTACTTCGACCTTTTTATAAAAAACCCGTGTGAATATGGGCATAAATCAGCAAGCCCATTTATTATACGCCATATATGTGAAATCTCTTGCTTGGTTTTTTTCCAAATACGTGTGCTTAAGGAATTAATCTTATGAAACCCTTGCCTGGAATATTCGACATCTATCTAAAAATGCACTTTTGTATTCCTGTGAGTGAGGAATTATTATTATGAAACCCTTGGTTACTTTTTTGTGCACATTTATGAAAACTCAAGTCTGTAATCGATCTACCTCTATTAAAAATTTATATCCTATCGTTGTTGAATACAACCCAACTTCTTTCATTTACTGTAAAATGTGCTTTGTACATTCTACTTATAGTTATTTTCATGAGTTGTGCATTTAACATCTATATTTATGCAGTGTCTTTTTACTTTGCTTTATAAGTAAATGAAAGGTCTTTTTTGGTGATGGGTTTTTCCTTACAAACCCCATTTACAAATTCAATAATCTATGTGTTCATTTTATATTTTTGGTTATCTCTCAACTTGCATTTTCATTATATATGTATATACATCTATATATTCATATTGTGTTTGTTTGTGTATATATATGCACACACACACACACACACACACACACACACACACACACACATATATATTATGTACATATATGTGTCTATATATATGTGTGTGTGTGTGTGTGTATTTGTATGTATGTATATATAAACACACAACTTATTGAATTTGTAAATGAATGTGTACAATGTTAGTTATATATATTCTATAGTATGCATCTCTTAACCTAAATCACATACTTCTAAAGTTCTATATATATTCATCCTTTCCCAATAACAAAATATGAGATAGAGAAGTACATTACATACTTGAGCAAGTAAAATATTTGTGTTTCCAGGTAAAAGAAAGTCAACATTGAAAATTCTCCCCCCTTCTACATTTTTGCCTTGCTGATGTTTATTCTTGCTTGAAGCCTTTTTCTCAGTTAGTATACTTTCATTTTGATTCTTGTTGAATCCTAAAAAAAAATCATGTTCAATACCTTCATCTTCAGCTTCTTCATCCTGCATAGTACTGCAAATTTCATCATTATCTTCCCCTTGTAATTGATTGTTTTCATTGCAAAGAGACATTTCATTCTCATCAACCTTGTCATCATAATCCATTTCATCTGTCACTTGTGCTTTCCTTTTATGAGCGTATGCTCCTTCATCATTCGCTTCTTCATCCTAATCATCTTCATCTTCTGCTTGCTCCCAACCTTTTCGCTTAACTAGAGAATCATCATCACTGATCCATGTTGTATCTCCTACATTTTGTATAGAAAAGGATAATTTACAAACATCTAAACTTTCTATAAGATCTGCAAATCAAATTCTCCTAAGTTTTGCATCAATTCTTTAACCATCCTCCCTATAAATTGTCATGCAAACCAAAGAAATTATTTATGACTTGAACCCAAAAATGAATAAGTAAATGAATATGTACAATGTTATATATATAACATTGTACACATTCATTTACAAATTTTCTTTTACATCTTTCAACACCCATGAAGGGTTCATTCGTTGATTGAAAAAAGTTTATTGCTTGTTTATGAAATAAATCATTCCTCTTCAATGCCTTTTTGCCATGTGTTGTTTGATTTTGTTGGGTCATGGTGTTGGTTTTTTCCCACATTTTACACATTCATTTACAAATTCAATAAGTTGTGTGTTTATATATGCCAACTGAAAACAGTAGAAAACATCTTCATTTTCGGTTATTTCTCAGGGTTTATATTTGTCATTTATTTCATAGAAGGCTCCATTATATTTTGTGTCTCTTGATCATTTAGCAAATCAATATAAACTTGTGGGTATGTGCAGGATCATGATGGGCCAAAAAGTGGCAATATTATGGGTATTTGTAGGGTATGTGGCTGACGACCTTTTTTTTACCCAAAATTGATGAAACAAAAAGGGTTTTTAGAGGAGATTCTCATATTTCCACCAATATAAATTATTATTTAATTTGAATTTAATAAATAATTATTATTCATTTTCTATTATAATTACAACTAAAGTCCTGATCGATAGGTTGATTGTAAAACATCTATAACTTTCAAACAGTATCACATTTTTGGAATCCAAAACATGCATCACATTCTATGCTTCACATACTATAGGATTAAAAAAAGAAAAATTAAATTTCATGAAGTTTTGACCAAGTTAAGGTGGTCAGACATACGAGTTTTTATTTTTTTAAAAGTTGTAATAAAAAAATCATAAGTAATTATTTACTTAGAAAAAAATTACAAAAAATATGCATCACATCCGCATACGAAGTCCCTCTCTATATATATAAAATCTTATAAAAAATATTATCATTTTATTATGGTTAGGTGGTCGACAGACACCTACTTCTTATTTTTCCCGAAATTTAAGTACTAATGCATTGAAATTTCAAATTTTCACCAAATAGATTTTATTTATTTTTAATAAACCTAGTAGTTTAGAAACTACATTCAATTTTCTACAGATTCTATTCTTACATATTTTTGAAAAAATATAGATAACTTATTCAAATTTTTACGTCAAGTTGCCTAACACTGATTTTTCTAAATTTTTTGCCACTTAAGGGCCTGTTTTTTCCATGATGATCCTGCACATACCCTTGTAAAATCATCCATTAGACTTTTTTATATTCAAAATAATTGTACACTTCAACTTGCATCTTCATTATATGTGTGTGTGTGTGTGTGTGCGAGTATCCTTTGGTTGTCCAATACAACAGACTAGCATTCATTTACTAAAAAATATTTTAGTAATTATTGTTAAATGTTTTACTTGTGTATATATCACAATACTTTGTAGCATACCCAAGATTTAGTCCCATAATTTAGTCTACACAACTTCTACATGCTTTCTAATACATTATATGACATTTAACTTTTTTATACCATTCCAAATGATTGATTTGTCATTTTCTATCACTATAAATTATTAATTTGGATTAAGAATTAATAGTTGTTCAATCATTACCTATTTTTTGTTTGCTTGAGAATATTGGTTATCAATTATTTTAGCACTATTAACATAAATTGGGAATTTGTTAATTTTAATGATTACTAACCATGTTTACTTGTATTTCAAGAGTTTACTTGTGATCTTTATATTCTATTTATGTGATAATTATATTATTTTATGTAATTGATAATTTCAATTAAAATATTTAGATAATTTTTTTATATTAATAATAAAAATCTGACAATTACCATAGGAAGGAACAAATGGATATATATATATATAAATTGTACACATTCATATATATATATATATATATAATTGTACACATTCATTTACAAATTCAATAAGTTGTGCATTCATTTATGGTTTGTTGTTGTCTACTATCCATGGTGTGAGGTAATGACAAACATCATTCTCCTTTTAGAATGCAAACAATGGTACTCCTGATTCTTATTATGTCATCAAAATGTAGGTGTGGTTTATAATGCAATTAAATTATATATGTATGTATATGTATACACATGTGTGTCTGTATATATATGTGTGTGTGTGTGTATACGCACACACACACACACACACACACACACATATATAGATATAGATATAGATATAGATATAGATATGTATATATGTTTATGTATGTATATACCTTCCATCGCCATGAGAACCTTGCAACCAACACGCGGTAAAATGATGGAAAAGAATGGGATACCCAAAAAAAACATTAGTCATATGCATTAATCAGAACCGAAATGAAGTTTAATTTGGGTGTAATGTGTTTGGTTTTTGGTGCTAATGTTTGGCGATTAATGTGTAGGAGTGATTTTTAATGGGTGCAAAAATAATTTAATAAGGTGCTAACGTGAATTAGACCCATTGAATTTTGAGTGGATTTGAATGATGAAATAGTTTTAATTGCATGTTAATGGTTACATAATTAGGCCCCTTTTCTGTTTTGCAATGTATATCAGTGATTTTATGCAATGTATATGTATGCATATGTTTCTATGAATACATGCATGTATGCTTATGTGTCTATGAATGTATGCATGTATTCTTATGCTTCTATGACTGTATGCATGCATACAAACATGCAAAATATCATTGATATATAAGGCTCCCCAAATAAACATCAAATCCAAATATAATGCAAAATTCAGTAATATCATCTCTAAAAACCTATGTAACTAGTAGCTACAAATTCAAATGCTCAAACAAATTCAAATTTGAAACACAACAACCAAATTGAATGCATTCAATTGTCAGATTCAAATTACTAAATGAGAGGGACAACAACCAGCGACATTCACAATTATTCTCCTCTTCTAATATCTTCTTCATACTACAGAGCATTGATTGGCATCCTTTGCACATTCCTCCTATATCCAAGGGTGATGAGAAATAATGAATATAACTTAAATATATCTTGGTATACAATTCTATTCACATTTATTTGTTTTTACATATATTTATGTTTTCTATATGGAACTTTTAATATGTTGAACTTGATTAATTATGTGTTGTTGTACATGCATTATTGCAAAGGTCATATGATGTTTGTATGTTACTAGCCTCGGTTGTTACTACCCGTGGCTATAGATATTTTCTTGTAGGCACAGGAGAACAAGGAGAGGTGGTGCAACAATGTTCATGGTGGGCAATTCAGTAAATGTGTTTGTCAACATACCAAATAATTCAGGATTTTTTGTTCATATGGCTCTAAGTTTCAATTATTATTCTTTATTGTTCAGTAACTAATATTTCTTTTTACTTATTTCAATAACTATTGTCCATTTTTGTTTGTTCTATTATATTTGTTTATTGTGGCAAGGATGTCAAATTGGTAAGAGGTTGTAAAGAGCATGTCAAATTGCAAGATGACATTTCAAGTAAAGTCTTTCAAGACTATACTTTGGTTGTGACTTGGTAGACATTGTGTTCATTTATAATGTTCATTTTTCTTATTCATTGTAAACTTATGTACTTACAATTTACAATTAGATTGATTTCCAAGTGTAGGTGTTGAAAAATTTACAATTTCAAATACATTAATTTATGGATATATATATATGTATGTATGTATGTATGTATGTATGTATATATGTATGTATGTATATGTATATATATATATATATATATATATATATATATATATATATATATTTGTATATGTATGTATGCATATACTTAGTTGTGTATACATACATACATATATACATATAATATGTATATATATATAATATGTGTATATATACATATAATATGTATATATATAATATGTGTGTGTGTGTGTATATATATATGTATATGTATGTATACACAACTAAGGAGGTTGTAAAGAGCATGTCAAATTGCAAGATGATAATTCAGGTAAAGTCTTTCAAGACTTTACTTTGGCTATGACCTGGTAGACATTGTGTTCATTTATAATGTTCATTTTTCTTATTCATTGTAAACTTACACTTACAATTTAAAATTAGATTGATTTCCAAGTGTACCTGTGTTGAAAAATTTACAATTTCAAATACATTAATTTATGGATATGTTGCATATAGATCTATAATTATATATATATGTACATAAATATAATCGTTGTGTGTGTGTGTATACACAACTATGTATATGCATACATACATACATATATATATATATATATATATATATATATATATATATATATATATATATATATATATATATATATATATATATGCATACATATACTTGTGTATATAGATATATATATGTATATGTATGCATATACATAGTTGTGTGTGTATATATATACATAATTTTCTAAATTTCAAATACTTTAATTTCTTAATTTACATTTAAATTTTCAACAATGTCAGATAAATACAACTAATAGAAAACCGATTTTGAATCACAAAAAGCATAAATCATTAACTTGGACAACACCCACAACATGCCTAGGCTGAAATCAAATTTATTATAGCATAAAAATGATTAAGACAAAGTTCTAAAGAAGACAAGGAGTCTTCAGTTTTATGAAAAACAAACTGCCACACATTGAAGTCAAAAAGTTCACAAAAATACACACTAGTCTCCTTTGGTTGTCCAATACAACAGACTAGCATTCAGTTTGATGAAAAACACACTAGCACACATTGAAGTCAAAAAGTTCACAAAAAAATCTTAATCAGTCATCCACAGATCTGATTAAGAAGTGGTGTGTCCTTGGGTGTCAACTGACTCCGCATCAACTAGAGAAGATGTTAAGGACTACAAATTGTTCTGCATGGCACTTGTTATACTTGAGCAAGTAATACCTAATTTTCCTCTGGAGTGAGCTATAATTGTTGAGATCAATCTTTCTACTCTTTCCGCCTGCTTTTGGGTTTCCTTCAACTATTCAGCAATCTTTGCTTGCTCCCTTTCAAACTCCTTTTGATGTCATTGTCAGAGCTTCTCCTCTACAATTTTTTTTTTTTTGTAGCACACTCCAATCTCTTTGCCTCCCATTGTGCTAGGATTGCTTTTCTTTCTGCCTTCTTTTCAGCCATTTGCTCCCTTTTCCTTTGTTGCAATTCTTGGTTTCTTCATTTTTGTGTCTCTTGTTCATTCAACAAATTGAAAAAATCATCCAATGTCAAAATTTGAGATTACTTACTTAGGTGTAGCACCCCATTGTGACCTCTATTCGATGATTGGTGCACCCTTTGTGTAGGGATTTGCAAAAAATTGCTTCTCCTACCTGCTGGTTGTTGGTCATCAACTTGTGTGCATGGAATATAGTCAACTTCTTCGTCGCTTGAGTCATTACTTTCCACTCTATCTACTTCATCATTTGCATCCCAATTTCTCCCAGTCATGAAGTAATGGATGACCTCTTCAAGATCAACATGTGGTGGTGATGGCATGGACAACCCTTCATCCCCTTGACTGAAATTCAGATGCAGCAAATTGAGACTCTCTTCATTTTTTGTTGCCTAATTACATGTTTGAACTACAAGTTCTTCAATTTTTGTTGCCTCAATGTTTTTTGTGCAATATCCTTCTTCATTTGTTGGATTTGGGGGATTTCTTGCAGAAAAGGTTTCCACAAACTGTCCAATTTGTTCCTCATTCCAACCTACTATCCTAAAACAAGTCTTTGCTTCCATGAGTTGTGCCTCATCATCAGTTGTCGCACCCTCTGTTTCTTCTCCCAATGTGGTTCATTCGTCTTCAACCACAAAAGCTTGACTTGGCCCCATATCCAATTCAAGTGCAAGTCGATCTAATGGCCAAATTCCCATTCTTCTAAAACCACCTGCATTATTATTAGGAGTCAAAGCTTGTACAAAAGCTTAGCTGGAAAGTGTTGCCAACTCTTCCCTTCCAATGTCAAGTTGAGGATGTACAAAGAGCCATATACTCCTATGTTGTTTGAAGTAGTTTTTGAATGGTGAGAATACACTGACATCAAGAGGTTGCAATTTATGGCTACAATGTGTTGGAAGTGTGAGTAAATCTATTCCCATACTCTTTGCTTCTTCAATCGTTTTGAATGCCACATGGCTACCATGACTGTCAAAGATGAGATGTTGTCTATTTGTTGGTGAAACCCCTCCTAGGACATTTCTTGTTGAACTGTAGATTTTTGGCACCCTAGGACTCTCTAACTCTTATAGGGTTTTTCACCAAAAAGGAGAGAGGTAGGCCAAAAATGTTAAAGCGTTCATTCAAATTATGTTATGTATGATGTTATTTAGGTTAAATGTAATGAACTAAGTGCAATTAAGTGCTATAAATGATAGATTATGTATACAAACTTAAGAACTATGCTATGTTTGAACACACAATGTTGTTTGCAAAAAGCTTAAAAGAATGAACAAGAATGCAAACAAAACCAAACAAAAGGTTGTTTTTCATAATGTGTGCACCTGGGAAACTAAAAAATACTAGAGAACAATTTGGAAAATTGATGAAATTTGAATTTGAGTTGACTGGGACTCATTCGCCACCCTAGGTGAATCAGTCCCAGGTCAGGACTTTTTCTGCACAAAAGTTATTTTTTGTCAACTTTGAACTAGGATCTATATCTAACTCAAAACTACATCTTAGGAGGGACTCATTTTCCATGCATGGTGAATCAGTCCACTTTTAAATTTTTGCAACTTCAAATCTATGTTCTGCACCTTGGCACCTACACAACAATTTCTGACGGGAATCTAACTCGGGATCTCAGAAAATTCCTATGAAACGACTTAAAATTGTTTGTCTAATGGGGGGTTTTCCTTGGTCAAACACCTAGTTGGGTAATTAAACCTTGAATGAATAAAAATCTATATAAAACCCTAGCCTTAGATGTGTTAAAGACTAGGAAAGTTTGAAGTATGAAAAAAACCCTATTTTATTGTTCTAGAATAAGAAATGAAAATATGATTTATGTAATGCAAGATCTCAACCCTAGAAACCTTACAACACATTAAAAATGGAGATAAAATGACCTGCAAATAGAAAGTAAATAAAATGCAGACCTTAATCTGAAGATAGAGTGAAAATGGAAGATGGAATCACTTTAAAACCAAGTCTTTAGGTGTGATTTCATGGCTAGTTGCATCTCCTCACTCTAGATTTTTCCATGATTTACCATAGGCATCCATCATCAACCCTAAATACAATGTTGAATCTTGACAAAAAGAGTGAGCTTCAAGCCTTGCAGAAACCCTAGCTTGCTTCCCTAAAACTTTAACTTTTGCTAATGAGACTTGTTGTAGAAGACTTGACCTTAGAAATTGCTTTTGAAAAATGACTAAGAGATGTGTAAAATGATTTAAAATAAGTATTTATAAGAAACGCCACCTAATTTTCCCATTATTTAGACCTAAGAGGCTGGTATTCACCGAAAATTCAAGTTGAATTAATTAAATTCTCGCTCAAAATTGAATTTTCCCTCAAAAGGGACTCATTTGCTACCCTTGGCGAATGGGTCCCACTACTAACTTTTGAAGGTGGGTTTTCGGGGTATGACAGAATTTGTGTTGTTTGTTGGGTTTTAAGTGATTTCTCAAGTAAAATAGGCCTCTAGATAAAAAATAATGGGTTTTTGGGGGCCTATAAATGTTGTTTTAAAGGATAAGTGATGTGAGGGAACTCAAAAGTGGGTCTAATTATGTGTGAAATTTTCTTTTTTCTCAAGAGGGTCCAATTTTCTATGGCACATTTAGCCCCCACTTTAGCACCCATATGACTCTACATGCAAATGTAAGCTAAAGGACTCTAAAAAATGCACTTTATTACATAAAATGATACTCATTCAAGAGATGGGAGAACAAAGCCCCCAGTGTAGTTATCTGCATAACCACAACATTAGGAACCGCATCCTGCAACACACATTTTTTAATTGTCCAAAAATCTTATTATCTAGCTCTTAAGAATCCAATTTGAGGGTAGATGTATGCCCCCCCTTGATTTTTCTTGCTTTACGAAGGTGGAATCAAGGTAGCAATCTAGCCATGTCGAGCAAGAAACATCATATTGTAGGGAATTTCCAAGTACCATGCCTCATGACGATAGATGAATGATGATTTAAGGCGCAGAATCATGATTCCAATGCATCAAACAACATTGAAAATGGATTACCCTAGCGCCCATTATGTTGATTTGAAGAATATATACTTTTTGATAAGATAACACTAGGTTAATGCGTAAGAGTAAAAAGAGATGAAAATGAATTAAAAGAAGTAGAAGAAAATAACATATCACTTACTATTCATTTTACCTTCGTGTAGCTTGAGAGTGACAAGTGAGAAGAAAATTTCGAGCAAACGGGATTACATACCTTCGTGGTTGATGATCTTCGGGAGCAGGTAGCACGCGGTGAGCTATATCATGAGGTGAGTCATTTCTGCAACTTTTTCCTTGTGATTTTATAATAATTTAATGATTTTTAATGCATGTATAGGTTAATTTAGGGTTTTGGAATTTTTTTTTGCAAAGTGCCCTTTTTTTCGCAAAGTGTCCCATTTGTTTGCAATGTCCCATTTGTTCGCAAAATGTCTCGTTTCTTCGTGAAGTGTCTCATTTCTTCGCAAAGTGTCCTGTTTCTTTGCAAAATGTTTGAAAAGGGTTCTAAAGTATCTAGGGCCATTAGAAAATCACACTAGATTTACTTTAGCACACTTGCATGACAAAACATTTGAAAATTGACAAAATTAGATGAAATTTAGAGCATTTTGTAATGATTTTGATAGGTCCTTGCCCGGTCGCGATTGCGGCTAGGGGGAAGACAACTAACATTTTTGAGAGATCATGCACCAACACTATCAGCATCAAAGATATAACATTTACATTCAATGGGTATCTATTTGGAATATCTTATGCCACCTATGAAATACCATGATGCCATGTTGATGGATTTGTGCAAGCGTTGGGATGCTGATACTTGTACATTTCATCTTCCTAGGAAGGAGATGAACATCACACTCAAGGATGTACACCACATTCTTCTAGTTCCCATTCGAGGAGAGCGAGTATACTTCCAGGGGGATCGTTCATTCCGCAAGAGGAAGAGAGACATGCAGTATTGTCTAGGTGGACCTGTACATGATGAGTAGGTTAGAGCATGGATCAAGCTTCCCATGCTGCTATATTCATGAGCTCCGATTGTTAGATGGATTATGATGCACATAGTGGCTTTGGTTCTCAATCCAGATGGACAAGTGGAACACTTAGATGAAGGACTGGTACATTTGATACAAGGGATGTATGAGAAGAGGACAATCTATGCTTGGGGTTGCTGCATTTTAGCACACTTGTATTATGATCTTGGTCGGTTTTTGTTTTGAGAGATCGATAGTATGGTGCATTGTATGATTCTATAGGTGTGGTGCCTTGAGCATATCACATACACCAGGCCTGTCAAATTCCCTTGTGCTATAGTTGTAGGATATCCATGAGCATTCGGCTATCCTTTGCAATGCCTGTGGCAATATAGGAATTTACACTTTTGGAGAGTGAGATTTGACCAGTTGGAAGAGGATGAGATCTTGTGGAGACCCTATCTACTCACTCTATAGTGGCCAGATCCCACAAGATAGCTACGAAGGATGCACATGGACAAGTTTCTAGCTAGGAGGCATGACTATGTTGTACGACCTTTCTACTATGGGCAAGTCATGCGACAGTTTGGACAAGTACAAACACCACTGAGGGCATGCCCCTTCATTAGACAATTAGTGCGGAGTGCCCAGAGGCTAGGTGATACTATTCAGTTAACTATAGATCATGTTCGTGAGAGTGATTTCGATGGTTCAAATCACCAGCATCCAATGTCGATGATGTTGGTAGCACAAACGAGCATGAGGAGTGGTGGTCATATGCATGACCAACTCCTATGTTCCCCATGGAATTCCCTATAGGTGATGTGGAATCAACACCAGATGAGGGAGATGAGCCAGAGGAGAGAGCAGAGGAGGTATAGTATAGGCCAACAAATATTTTTATAGATGTTATTGATGAGGAGTACCAGTCCGATACCGATCTTGACTATGAGGACTAGGATGGAGGAAAAGATGAGGAGGAGGAGGAGGATTATGAGGAGATGATTATTACGAGGAGGAGCCACCCCTGAGCGAGGGTGATGAGGTAGCTATTGAGGATCGGTACGAGCATGGAGAGTCCTCACATACTTACAAGATTAGATCTTGTGCAGTAGCTACAACAAACATCAACACCTAGAGTCAGAGAGAGACTAGCACATCCTCGATGCCCCCAGAAAGGATGAGGTTACATTCCTCATCTGACAAGAGACATAGACCTATGATGACATTTGATTTTACACATGTACTTGAGTTTTTTTTTATGCTTTATATATATATATATATCATGATGATGATTACTGATTGTGTGTATTGTCTATCATGTAGGAGCAACGAGAGATTGGCGAGAGTTCTATCGTCAGGCTTTCGCAGAGATAGTGCCTGCATCCATTGATGAGGAGCAGATGGATCCTGACTACGTTCCCCCACCGATCGTGGAGGAGGAGCCAGAGTCGCTCAAACCATTCATGAGGTTACGAGCAATGTACGAGAGTGTGAGGAGGTGACTCCGTCGAGCTGAGAGTGCAGTATAGACATCACAAACCTCAGTGGAGGGTTGAGAGACCTGCATGAGCCAGCAACAAACATGAGGCTGGGTGAGGGATTAGATGGGCGCAGGAACAACTTCTGTGGACGCTGGTCTGGGCAAGGCTCTGGGGTGCCTGACCCCTGGGGCTCGGGCCAGTTCAAGGTCACGGCCCCACACCTAATCGCCCCACCATGTCTGGGGACCCGCCCATGAAAGCACCGCAGCCTAAGGGGTCTGCCTCACAGCAATCTCCCTGACCAGCGATATTACAGGATGCACAAATTATATATATATATGTAATACGCGAAGCTAAAAGCAAGGCTTAAGATGTGTCTTTGCTTGAATACAATGTAACGATTAATTAAATAAATCCTATGGTAAAATTATTTAATTAATGCTTACATGATTTAATATGATTGATGTGATCTAATGTAAAACATATTTTAAGTCACACTTTGATAATATATAATAGATCGACCATGACCGCAATGAAGGATAGAATATCATAACTTTAAACAACACTGCTTTATCAATCAAACTATTCAAAGAGGTCAAGAATAATACCGACACAAATGCATGGCATCAATAGGTTCTTTTAGGGGTGTTCCATCAAGCTACGTTAAGAGATAAGCACCAGACCCATAACAGGTATTAAGTATGTAAGGTCCCAACCAATTAGGGACGAATTTATCTTTATCTTCATTATCAGCACTAGTATTGCATTGATTTTCAATAAGAACAATATCTCCCTGACAAAATGACTGAGGGATGATGTGTATATTGTGTTTGCATTGTAATTGTTTGATGTGAGCTTGGAGATGTTCAAGAGCGTTAATGCATTGTTCGTCAAGCATCTCAAGTTGATGTAATCGTTGATTTTTATAAGTGTCATCGTCAATAAGGTCTTGGAGAGCAATTCACAATGTGGGAATTTCTAACTCCAAGGGCATGATCATGTCGGTTCCATAGACAAGGTGATAAGGGGTATTTCCCATGGATGATCTAACATTTGTTCTATAAGCCCAAAGCGCATAAGATAGTTGCGTATGCCAATTTTTATGATGCTTGGTGATAGTTTTCTTAAGGATTTGTTCGAGAATATTATTAGTATTTTCAGCTTGTCCATTGGATTGTGGATAATATGGTGTGGAAAAGCGATGTTGCATGTTTCAAGAAATTTCTAAAATTTGTTATTCTTAAAGGGATTTCTGTTGTCTGAAACGATTGGGGAAGGAAGCCCAAAGGGAGCAATTATGTGATCCAAAATGAAATGACAAATTGCTTCAGTGTTTGTAGAGCAGAGAGGAATAGCTTCCACCCATTTCGTGAAATAGTCTATTGTGGTTATGATAAACGTATGTCTACCAGAAGAAGGCGGTGAATTTTTTCCAATGAGATCCAATCCCCATATTGAAAATAGACAAATGGGAACATGGGCACGAAGCTCAGTAGCAAGAGCGTGGATCAAATTGATATGTTATTGGAATTTGCAACATAGTTTAACGTAAGTGAAGCAATCCTTCTCCATATGTCTCAAATAATAACCCATATGGATAAGTTTTTGCACTAACAATTGACCTCCAAAATGACCTCCACAGGCACCAGCATGAGCCTATTCGAGTGCTAAAGGGATTTCAGAATCTTTAATACATCGTAATAGGAGACCATTAAAAGATCTTCTATAAAATGCATTTTCAAGGATCACATACTTAGTTGCGAGTTTGCGTAAACATTTTTTGAGTATTTGTTGGAGTAGGTTTAGGAATGGTACCATCTTTTAAGTAGTTGTATTTTGTATCATACCATTCACACAAGGCATCTTGAGTTATCACCAAAATTTCTTCTAGTGGAGTATCGATCGAAGGTTTCATGATGGAATGGATAACAAAGGTGAAGTCTATAGAAGGATCATGTGGGGATATAAGAGAAGCTACACTCGCCATTGCATCCACATGTTGACTGTCTTTGCATGGGATGTTATCAATGGTGAATGATTCAAACTTCTCTAGCAGTTTCATTATAAGATCATTGTATTTTCATAACTTGTCATGTTTTGTTTGATATGTACCATTGATTTGTTTGATAACCAATTGTGAATCACCAAAGATGTTGATATGTTTGACATTCATTGTTAAAGCAGCTTGCAAATCGGCGATCAAGGCCTCATACTCAGCTGTGTTATTTGTGCATAGGAAATTTAATTGATAAGATAAGGGAAGAGGTTTTCCATCAAGTGGAAGCAATACCACTCCAACACCGGAACCTGTTCTACACTTAGATCCATCGAAATACAATTCCCATGTCTTAATGTCAGTAGTTAAGACATTATCATGAGGAAAGGAGTCATGATTAGGTAAAGCAAAAGGGGAAGGAGCATCAACTAAGTGATCGGTTAAGGCTTGTCCTTTGATTGCTTTTTTTGTAAAAAATGTAAGGTCAAACTCAATTAACAACATTACCCACTTAGCTAAACATCCAGAAAGATCTGCTTTGTTGAAAAGATGTTTTAGAGGATCAAATTTTGTGATGACTTGTATTTTAGCATTAAGTAATTTCACAACTTACTAGCAACGAATACAAGAGCCAAACATTGTTTTTCAATTGGTGAATATTGAGTTTCATAATCAACTAATGTTTTACTGATGTAATAAATAGGGTGTTATTTTCAATTGTCATCTTGTTGTGCCAACAATGCTACAAGAGCATGGAAAGATGCGACGATGTACAAGATAAATGGTTTGTTTGGTATGATGGGTTGTAAAACAGGTGGAGTTGCTAGGTATTCTTTTAGACTCTCAAAAGTCTGTTTACAATCCTCATTTCAATCAAAAGGTACACCTTTTTTAAGGAGATGCGTGAAAGGTAACGTGTGATCAGCTAAAGATGCAACAAAATGACGGATAGCTTGAATCCAACCTTGTAACATGTGCAACTGAGAAATATTCCTAGGAGGTGGCATATTAATGATTGCATCACTTTTATTCGTGTCCACCTCAATGCCTCTGTGAGATATGACATGCCCCAAAATTTTGCCACTATGTATGCCAAAGACACACTTTTTCGGATTCAATCACATATCATATTGACGTATGCATTCAAAGATTTTGTGAAGGACATTTACATTGTCTTGTCATGTTAAAGATTTAGCAAGGATATCGTCGACATAATCTTCCAAAATTTTGTGAATGTAATCATGAAAGATTAATGTCATTACACGTTGATAAGTTGCGTTGACATTCTTTAGACCGAAGGGCATCACAACCCAACAAAATGTTCCCCAAACAGTTGTAAAGACGGTTTTATATTGATCTTGAGGGTTAATAAGGATTTGATTATAACCATAAAATCCATCCATGAATGAAAACAAAGCATGTCCAACAGTTGAATCCACGATCATGTCTATATTAGGAAGTAGAAAGTGATTTTTTAAAGAAGCTTTATTCAAGTCATGAAAATCTATACATATCCTAATACGATTATTGGGTTTTGCAACTATGACAATATTTGAGATCCAAGGAGAATAATCAATAGGTCTAATAAAGCCTGCATCAAGGAGCTTTTCAACTTCTATTTTAACATGCCAGGTTATCTTAAGGTCCATTTTTTGTATCTTTTGATGAACAGATTTAGCATTTTCAAAAAGGACAATGTTATGTGTCACAATTTTTGAGTCAATTCCTAGCATATCAAAATATTTCCAAGCAAAAATTTCAGGAACATCATGTTCAAAGTAAATTGGTAGTGTCTTCTTGTTCTTCATCGTCAAGGCACTTCCCAATCTTGATAACTTTGTATTGATCATTAATGTCCATTGGTACATCAATTGTATCTCCTAAGGGGAGTGCATTAGATTTAGGAACTTTAGATTTATAGAGTTCTTTAGAAATATCACATTTTTTTTGCTTGGTAATAGTCATGGCATGAGGAATGTTTGTCATGGAAGTAAGTGAGGATGTGTTGCCATAAACTCATAACATTTGTTTCAAATTTTCATCACTGTCAACATACTTCCATGATGGTGGTAAGCTCATATCAATTAATTCAAGATGTTTAATTGTGAGTTGGTGTTTTGGTTGACATGTAATAGCGTTAATGTGCAAAGAAGGTCATTGATAGCTTTTGTCATTTTAGAAAAGGAATATCCTAACCCAGTTTTTGTTACTTGCGTATTAGGTTCAATAGGGACACAAATACCTTGTTCATGTTTGCCACATCCTTTTCCAGGGTATCCTAATTGTCTCACAAGTTCATAGGATTTTCCATAAAAAATTTCCATTTCTATCAGAGTCGGCGGGGATTGATAATCTATCTCATCAAAATTTGTTGTGTATGTTGCATTTTCATCCAGATTATAGGAGATAGATGTTTGAGAGGATTGTTCAGAATTTTGAGTTGACATGATTGTTGGTTGTCCTTGTTTCTCATCTTTCTTTTTTGTGATTGTGTATTCACCCATAAACGATGGTGTGAATTCTAAGGATCCCCAATCGTCACCAAATAGTTTAGATAGTGGTTCCTTGTCGTTTTGCTCAATTTGAAGAGGGTCGATGTTGGATGTTGGAATTAATGTTTTTAGAGGATGAAGTGAGTGAGAGGAATTCTTAAAGAACTTCATCTAACTTTTCAACACCATCACTACTAAGAGGCTTGGATGAGATGTTGTTTCTAACTTTAATCATTTGTTTGAAGGGTTGGTTTGATGTTTTAGTTTTTGTGTTTTTATTTATCGATGAATCTGATCTAAAAGAACTAGGATGAAAGTGGAAAAGGAAATTTTCAAAGATCTAAAACTATCTATGAATGCCATGAAATGAAGTAAAATTTATGCTAAGAAAACAAAAAAAATTGAACTATAACAGAAAAGTAATTGCAAAAAATAGAAAGGTGAAATGGAATAAAGTGAAATCTGGAAATTCTGATAACAAACTGCAGAGGGATTGATTCTCCCAAGGTGGTGAATGAGTCCTAGGGTAGGGATTTTTTAGGATTCTTCTATTTTTTTAGAATTTTCTAAGGTTATTAGGTTTGAACAATGCAAATATAGACTAAAAAGGTGGGATTTTGGAATGATTCAACGAAACAAGATGCAATAATGAACTCTAAATGATGCTTTCACAAATGCAATGTTTAAGGAGACCTAAAATGAAAAAAAATGTAAAATGATGAAGTAATGAAGTCCTAAGATGTAGATAGAAATGCAAATTAGAATGATATTATGTTCAAAATGAAGGTTCACCAAAATGAACATCACACATAACATAATTAATTGCACTTAGTTCATTTAATTTAGCAAGTATTTAGGTCACTTAATTGTACTTAGTTCATTTCATTTAGCTTAAACAACATCAAACATAACATAATTTGAATGAACTCCTTAGCATTTTTTGGCCCTACTTTCTCCTTTTAGGTGAAAACCCTAGAAGAGCTAGAAAGGTGCATGGTGCCAAAAATCTACGGTTCATTTTCATGGCACTTTTTAAATGAACAATAGATTTTACAAAAGTAGAAAAATGGCCCCTTATCATTTTCATGGCCTTTTATGTCTTGTTTTATGATGTCTGGTCTATTTTGCTCTAATTTTATATTGTAATGTGCCTTGAACATGCATATTTATGTACTAAAATTCAAATATTGACATCTTGTGAAGGTGTTGTGAAGTGTTGTAAAAAAATTCTACACTCTTCTAGAATTTATTTATTACAATTGACCTAAAAATCATCTTTTGATCACTTATCAAGTCCTATTTTGAAGTGTTGTAAAGTCAGGTAACACAATTTCACGCTTCTCTAGGCTTAACTTCACTATTTACACCTTTCTTATGCTTTATTTGAACCCTTTATGCCCTTATAAGCCTTAGTTAAGTGCATTTTTTAATGTAAACCTAACAAATAACATTAAAGGAAAGATAATTCTCGACACCCATTTTCAGGTCCTAGGTGGGACCCATTCGGCTTATCGGCTTCTTTTCATCTCCTACAATCACACATCACATCCAAGCAATCTTTTCATTCACTCAAGTATTCAAGCACTTTACAACATCAAATCAAGCATAAATCAAGCATTCAAGAGCATCCATTGATGTATCTTCATATTTTATTCAACAAAGGTTTAGTAAGTTGATAGCATTTGCATGCTATTTGTTTATCATTCTCTTTCATTTCATTATTTCATTAAGGGTTTGATTACCAAAGTGGGGTTTGACCAGGGCAAACCCCTATTTGCTAACCCTTAACCATTTTCCCCTCTTGCATGTGTGTTTGCAAACTTTTGTATGTAGATTTAACAAGTATTTAGGTGTTGAAGAGTGGTCAACAAGTCAACTAGGTGCTTCAAGTCAAATCAACCTTATTTCAAGCTTGGAGAAGGTATTCTATCTGTTTCCTATAGAATTGACTTCGACAATCCGACAAGTAGACATTTCAAGATCTGGTGTTGTAGAGTTGTCTCCTACTTTCTTAGAATTTTGGGAGAGGACTGATTTTCCACCATTGGCGAATGAGTCCCACCTTAAGACTTAAAATTTAAGTTTTTCCAGATTCCAAATCTCAACAGTCAGAAACTGTTTCCCCACAAATTTCACCAGAAGCAGGACTAATTCACCACCCTAGGAAAATGAGTCCCACTGTTGATTTTCTATGATTCTAGACAACATTCCAAAGATTCCAAATTCCTCAAATCTTTCCTAGGTGCACACTGATTCAGTCCATTTCTTTTTGTTTTGCATTTATTCATTCCTATTTCATTATTTTGCATATCACATTGTGTTTTCCAGCATAGTTTAAATCTTTAGTTTTACATTCAAATTCAGTCATATAGATCACTTAATTGCACTTAGTTCATTTCATTTAGCTTAAAAAACATCACACATAACATAATTTGAATGAACCCCTTAGCATTTTTGGCCCTACTTTCTCCTTTTAGGTGAAAAACCCTAGAAGAGCTAGAAAGGTGCATGGTGACAAAAATCTATGGTTCATTTTGGTGAACCTGCATTTTGAACACTTTGCATTTCTGATTGCATTTGCATCTTGCATCCTAGATCACATTTGCATCAACATTCAATTAGGGTATTGTTTTGTTTTTGCATTCTAGGATTTCTAAAATTGCATTAGTGAAAGATTCATTTAGATTTCATTTTTGCATTGCATACCATTGAAAAAGCTAAAAATTTGCATCTGCATCTTTCATTGCATTATGAAAAGTATTAGAATCACATTAATTTTTTTTCAAAACACAAAAAAATCTCATACTGGGACTCAGTTGTCACCCTAGACGAATCATTCCACCTGCACTTTTTCCACAACATTTTTTGGCATTTTCTTGCATTTTTGTTTTCTGTAGTTACTTGTTGGTTACAGTTAGCAATTTTTTTGTTAATACCTCATCAAAAGTATCATAAAATTCTTCAAAAGTCAGTAGTGCAATTAAGTGATCTATGTGTCTGAATTTGAATGCAAAACTAAAGATTTAAATTATGTTGGAAAACACAATGTGATATGCAAAACAATGAAATATGAATGAATAAATGCAAAACAGAAATAAATGGACTGAATCAATGTGCACCTGGGAAAGATTTGAGGAATCTGGAATCTTTGGAATGTTGTCTGGAATCACAAAAAATCAACAAGGACTCATTCAGCCTGTGGTATGGTAATTAGTCCAACCGTGAAATTTGTTCGGAACTAGTTTCAATCGCTCTGATCCAAAATCCGACAAACCTAGATTTTCGGGCCTTAAGGACCTCCATTCTCCGCCATCGGTGGCTAATCAATCCCTTCCCCACCATGAGAAATTAGGAGACAACTCTGCAACACCAGATCTTGAAGTTTTTGCTTGTAAGGTTGTCGAAGACAATTCTGCAGGAAATGGACATAATACCTTCTCCAAGCTTGAAATAAGGTTGATTTGACTTGAAGCACCTAGTTGACTTGTTGACCACTCTTCAACACCTAAATACTTTTTAAATCTGCATACAAAATTCTACAAACACACATGCAAGAGGGGAAAAATGGTTGAGGGTTAGCAAATAGGGGTTTGCCTTGGTCAAACCCCACTTTGGTAATCAAACCCTTAATGAAATAATGAAATGAAAGAGAATGATAAACAAATAACATGCAAATGCTATCAACTTACCAAACCCTTGTTGAATAAAATCTGAAGATATGTCAATGGATGCTCTTGAATGCTTTGATTTATGCTTGATTTGATGTTGTAAAGTGCTTGAATACTTGAGTGAATGAAAATATTGCTTAGATGTGATGTGTGATTGTAGGAGATGTAAAATGAGGTGAAAATCACTTATTGATACACACTTGTGCCTTAGTAACTCATTAATACCTCATCACAGGTCGACATCAAGTGATTTTGAATAAAAACTCGAAAGGAAATTTAAAATATTTTGAATTTGGAGCCAAGGGGGACTCATTCACCACCCATGGTGAATGGGTCCCACCTAGTACCTAAAAATGGGTGCTAGGAATTATCTTGCATTTAATGTTATTTGTTAGGTTTACATTAAAAAATGCACTAAATTAAGGCTTATAAGGGCATAAAGGGATCAAATAAAGCATAAGAAAGGTGTAAATAGTGAAGTTAAGTCTAGAGAAGTGTGAAATCTTGTTACAAGACTTTACAACACTTCAAAATAGGACTTGATAAGTGATGAAAAGGTTATTTTTAGGTGAATTGTAATAAATAGAGTCTAGAAGAGTGTAGAAATGTTTTACAAAACTTCACAACACCTTCACAAGACGTCAATATTTGAATTTTAGTACATAAATATGCATGTTCAAGCCACATTACAATATAAAATCATAGAAAAATAGACAAAACATCATGAAAAAAGACCTAAAAGGCCATGAAAATGACAAGGGACCATTTTTCTATGACACATTTATCCCCCACTTTAGTGAGAGGATGAACCTACTTCAAACTCACACTAAAGTAGCCATGAACATTGAGAGGAGGGTTCAAATGCACTTACGTTAGCAAGATGAAATGACAACAATCAAAAGGGATGATCAAGCCCCCATGATGAAGATCCCAGGGAAAACTAAGCATAAAAACAAAGGAACACACAAGTGTTGAAAAGATAGAATTGAATGAAGCTTCGATCATCTGTCCAACTAGTTGTGGATTAGATCTCAGCTGGTTGTTTGAAAAGGAGAATGCATACTCACTCTAGGGTGACAGAACTCATGGCAGTCCGATGGGCGAGAAGGCCCAAAAGGGTGAAATACATTTGCTAGTTGGTATGCACTCACAAACACAAAGGTGGCTATGGGGAAAGTTGTGCCACTAAGTGGGCTTCCCACTCAACCATATCAAAGTTATACCTCCTGATAGCTTTAACAAGGTGCCACAAAGGAAAATGCCATATTGTGCTTCATGAGTTAAGCAAAGCTTCATATGCTTAGAACTCAGGAACAAAGAGAAATGTACCATAGGAATGCAAGTTGTGTTATACAAGGTGGCAAAAATGCAAAATGTAAAATGTAAAAAAAATGCAAAAATGTAAAAATGTAAAATGTAAAAGATGTTCAAAGGAGTCTTGTTAAGTTCATGCAAGGTCTATCACTTAGGGAACATTGTGTCTAATGTCTCCAAAAGATAGGCCACCAAGAGGAATGTAATATGCTAAGATAGATCACGCTTATGAAGGACATCACACCCAATGTCATCCACAAAGTGACAAATGCATCGTATGAAATGACAAGGTTGCACTAAGAACCGAGAATGCAGAATTATGGTAATGTATTCCCCCCACTTTAAAGGAATTACTACACACCATTTTGTGAGTAATTACTTTAAAGTAGTGAAGGAAAGAAAATTCAAAAAGGAAAAACAAGACATGAGAACCAACTTGGAAAGCTCTATGCCAAGTCATATGTTTCTAAGTTAGGTTGTGTCATGTACATGAAAAGGAAAACCAAAGAAAGGAGGTTACCCCCCAGAGAGAAACACACCAAACACATAAGGGCTCTATGGATTTGGGGTCAATATGTTCGTTGCTACAATGTTTTTATGAAAGAGCTAAGAACTGTCATCATTCCCCAAAACACATAGAACTAGAAGAATGACACAAAGAGATAAAACAAAAGGAAAAGAGTTTGCTTTGGGTCAACATGGAAGAGAAATTTTGGTCTCAACGCTTTGCATTGTCCCCAAAAAGGAAAACACAAGCGATTCAAAGAAAAAAAAACAGTGAAAGAAAAGGAAAATATTTTGGGTCAAAATGAAGGATACATTTCGGTCTCAATGCCTTGCGTCATCCCCAAAAGGAAACAACACAAGAAAAAGGACAAAAAGGAAAAGGGACCGATTGGGTCAACATGAAAGAGACATAGGGCATCTCTACACATTGTGTCATCCCCAAAAGGAAAACAAAACAAAAAAAAATGAAAAAGACAAGGACCTTTTGGGTCAACATGGAAGAGGCATAGGTCGTATCTACGCTTTGCATCATCCCCAAAAGGAAAACATAAAACAAAGATGAAAAAGACAAGGAACTTTTGGGTCAACATGGAAGAGACATAGGGCATCTCTACGCTTTGTGTCATCCCCAAAGGAAAACACAAAATAAAAATGAAAATACAAGGACCTTTAATAATATGGAAGAGATATACGAAGTCTTTATGCTTTGTGTCATCCCCAAAAGGAAAAAAAAAAAACAAAAAATGAAAAAGACAATGCACAACATATAGAAGAAGAGAGGTACAAATAGAAGAAGTGTACGGCGATAGAGAAAACATTGAATGCACAATATAGGGGAACATGATACACACATACAAGCAAACTGAAAGTAAAAGAAAAAGAAAATAAATGCAAGAAGACTATTAAGGTGAATGCAAGTCAACCATATAACAAGTCATCTACCTCCCAATCATGTTCAGTATAATGTGAGGGCAGTTGATTGTCCAAAGGAAGAATTGCAAGCGTTGAACTAGGAGTTGTACCAAGTTTGTCACTTGGTTGAGAGGATTTATCATTTAATCTCATGGTAGATGAAAATAAAGATTTTAAATCATTATGCACTTCATCTATTTTGGGGATCTCCGCATCATTATCATCATCATCATCAAGATTGATGACAACGGGAGGACGAAGGGTGATTTCCAAGGAAGGGTGTATCAAAAGTTGAGACTATTGGATTGGTTCATTTTATTGGGAATGTTGGATTGGACTATCTTGTGGTGGGTTAGGAGGAGGGTGGTCATCTATTTCTTCTATCAGAGGTAGAGGTTGATTTTCTTGATTTTCTTCCATTCAAGACTGATGAGGAAGGAGATGACGACGATGCCTATGCTCCCTAGCACCACAGTTGTGTTTAATTTTATTTTGAATTTTTTGAGGTGTAAGAGTGGATTGAGTTATCATAGGTTCTTTTGTTTCCAAAGGGGGAAGATTAGAAGGAACTGAAGAGGATGGGTCAATCACTTTCTCTTTAGCTTTATACACTTGTTTTATGCGAGGAGGTATGACAGGATTGGTTTCATTTTCACTTGGTCATTTAAATGATGGTGGGGAAGTGTCTAAGTGTGGTTGTTCATGAGGTTGTATAGTTTGTTCAATGTCGGACTCAGGTTGAAGCATGGTAAATCATCTATGATAGGAGGAGCAGAAGTTGACGAGGACATGTTATGAAGAGAAAATTCGGCTATGTGTTTGGCTTTGAACTTTTGATAGGTTATGAAAAAGAAGTCTTTACAGGGGGTAATGGGTTCCATAGGTGTGGGCCAAAAGGCTTCTAAGGAAAAATTACCTTTAGATGATAATGGATGAAAGCCACTATGGTGTATGGTAAATATGTCATTGTCATGTGGAAACTTCAAACATTTGTGAACAACTGAAGGGACCGCTTTCATTGAGTGTAGCCATGGGTGACCTAGCCGCAAATGAAATTGATCCAATTGTGGAATAATTGAAAATGTTACCTCCAAAGTTTTGGGTCCTATTTCTAAGGGGAGTACGATTGATCCAATCATAGGGCATGCAAAACTAGTATGTTTTTTAATCCATGCAGTTGGTTTATTATAGCCATCTTGATATAAATTGTGTAATACTAGAAATTCTTTCGTGATCACATTTTCACCACTGCCGGGATCTATTAATATCCCATTGGTGGGCTTATCATGGATTCTGCTAGCTATGTAAAGAGGACCATCAGGAAGCTTTTGAAGTAGATCTTTATAAGAAAAAGTGATATCAAGATTTTTGTTGGTAAGGCCCTTACGAGGGATGACGTCTATTGCACCCACAAGTTCATCCATAGGATTAACTTGGGTAACATTTGGAGTCATATCATGTTGTCCATTATTTGTATCAATGTTCATGACTTGAGGGTTTGAAGGTTCACTAGCTTTGACAAATGAAATATAATGTTTAGGCACCGGATTGGTAAAGATTTGTAAATTATGGTTAGGGGGTGCAACCGACTTATTACCTTGATCATTAACACCCACAATGGACAAATGGCCCAAATCAATGAGGTCTTGAACTAAGTGTTTGAGATGCTTCCATTGTTCGCTATCATGGCCATTTTGGTGATGAAA
>VDFB02245676.1:48148-85645 GCA_007258455.2 Sequoia sempervirens | reverse complement strand
AAATTAGGAAGGTACTTAGAGGGGTATTAATGCCTTTTGATCTACCAATCGGATTTGAGACTAAAGTTTTTTAACCGATGAATTTTTTTCACTCAATATTTCTTATAAGTCCATTATTTCCTTTTTCTTCTAATCATAATCTATTTTTTCTATGATTTCCTTTGCATCTTCTTAGTAGTTACCTCACTAAAGTGATAAATATGTACCACTAGTGAAGCTATCTTAGAAATAGATATATCCTCAACTCTTCTTACTATCAACTAACCCACTAATCCCTATGGATTGTAATCCAACTTTTTCTTATCAATATCTAGGGAAATGGCCCATATGGCTAGAGTGTTGTAATATGGGTGGAAAGCTCATCTAGAATAAAACTTTCTTGATTTCAATGTTTTCAAAAATTATTATTCCTTCCTCCTTCTGAATGTATCAAAATTCATTGCAAAATTAATATCCAAACTTGAAAATAGAAAAAAATCACTCTCTCTAACTAATTTTCTTACTTCCTCTAAAATCATATTTCACTATTACCTCAAATGATGAGAGTGATCATAGTAAATTTTAACCTCTTCCCCTAAAAATTCTAAAATATTTATTCTTTCATCTTCTTTGCTCTTCTCTCCTAACCTCGTTTGTAGTGTAAATGGCTTGAATCCTTCAGTTTTCATAGATTCATCATCAATTAATAACTCTTCACATTATTTTTGTCCAATATATCTTATGTCCTTTGCACCATTAAAAAATTAATCCTAATCATGCTTGATGAGGAGTGGTAATAGCAACATGAATGGGATCCTTTCGAGGGAAAAAGTTCCACATCTTAAACTCTACATAACCAACCAACATGATTTTGGGGGCTTGAATACCCTACATACACCCCCATATGCTTTCCCTATCGATGTAGATGGTTATGGTGCCTTAGGTGGTTCCCCTATGGTTGCTTTCATTAACAATGAAGTTTCTATTGATGGTGATTCCCTCCTAGCCATTTTATCTTATCCACTTTTATTGAGGATTTTTAATGGAGATTAAAAATAATGATGTGTATATAAATATTTCTTCCAAAATACATAATATATCTTCCTTTGATGTATCCATCTAGGAACCCTCCCAAATATTTCAATATCATCCACTGATATTTTTATTCTTTCAAATTTATTAGTTGCACAAGAGAAGGCTCTTGGATAGGATTGATTTTGTTCCCTAATTTTTCTCTCATTTGAAATTGCCTTTTCCCACCTATCTCTTCTAATTTTTTTTTATCAATATCATCTAGATAATTTATTATCAATTATTATACTACATTATATTCATGATGATAACTATATCTCTTTTCTCTCAAGTTGTGGATGAATCTTTAGGGTCAAAATCCTTATGTACATCAATGGTCAATCCTAAAATATGGAATATTCAACTGTTTTATCAAATCCCTCCCTTCTCCTTATGGTGAAATCACCAATATTAATTTTCCCTAGGAACCCTTCTTCTAAGGGTCTTTGAATTGAAAACTATGTAATAAATACATTTTCCTTAGGGACTTTAAGAATGAAACTCCATTAGGTACTATAGGAGGCAATCTATATGGGACCACTGTAGCTTTGTACATCCTAAACAATATATAATCCGCATGGAGAAACCAATTTCCTCAATTATGAATTATGGTTATATCTAGCTTAATTTCTAGGGGATTGATAAATTCCTTAACCTCTAGTGATAATGTTTGCATATTGCATACAAATTTATTTATTTGAGGATTCACAAAAAATATTTCAAGTGAAACAACTATAGAGAAAAATAACTTCATAACCACCAAATCAAGAAACTGTATGTTGGGATATGGTGTTCTACACCATTGCATAAAATGTTATATTATAATGTTGTAATTAAAAAATTATTTAGTTGTGATGCACCTAGGAGGTGTGGTTAATCACACTACGTAATTATTTAGGGACCAATTTATGTTGCATTTTAACATTGTATTATTATTTAATGTGTGGGAGACATGTGATAATAATTTAATATTGGGGAAATATTTCAAAAGTGAAAACTTATTACCCAATATTAAATAAGGTATTAATGTTTTTGTGTTCACATGGTTTTGTGGCACATGGTTTTATCTTATCACTTGGTTGTATTTGTGTGAGCTTGTATCTATAAAAACAAGCACATGTTTAGTGGTTAAGGTTGGTTGGGTGAGTGGGTTGTCATTAATGAGTCTTTCTGAGGAGTGCATATGTGAAACATGGCATAGGATTAGTGGATTCATGCTTTGACACATGAGGATGCATTGGAGAGGCTTGACATGCTTTAGAGGTATTCATTGTAACTCTTGTAATGTTTTATTGTTGAATAATAGATGGAGTATGGATGCTTTTGGAGGCTATATTTTTCCCTTTTGAGGGTTTTCCTAGGGTATATATTGTCTTACCTCATGGCTTGTCTATTTTATCTATGCATTATGGTTACTATTATACATGTTTATCTCTCATGGGGTTATGTAGGAAATATATTAAGATTGTGGGTATTCATGCAGTATTTCCTAACAAGTGGTATTAGAGCTATAATGGTTGATGGGAGGTGTGAGCTTCCTTGTTTTTGGTTATAACCCTTGTTTGATATATTTGTGCAAGTTGAATCCATGGACGCGCATGTTAGATATGAGGAATTACAAGATATGGAACACACGTTACAGGTGTTTTTTTGCAGATTTGGGCTTTTGAGTTTTCAAGATTTGTTGGGTCTACTACAGATTTGAAGCTTGAAAATTTTGGGTCAAAAGGGTTTCTTGGATTGAGCTTTCATATGAGGGTTTTGTAGAGGAATTTTTGCAGATGACCACTTGAGACAAAAGGGACCTCATCATTGGATCAAGGATGGATAAGAAATGAAAAAATGACATAAAGCTCAACCTATTTTAGAGAAGTTGAAAAAAAGGAAAAAAATTGCCCCCAAAGTCCATCATACGACTATCGACGTTTGCAGAGGCAGGTCATAAAAAAAAATTAAAATATTAATCGGCCTTTTAAAAATAATTTTAAAGTCCTACAAATGAAATTTTAACTTGAATTTTTTTTAAAATTTTTAAAAATAAATAAATAAGTAATGTGTTTTAGGGGGTGTCCGCAAACCCCCCTATCGTGGATGTACCACATGGTACCACTGTGATCAACGGGTACCAACATTATTGTCGGTCCATTTCCCAGCAGGTATTGGTGGTCAACCTCCTAGGCTGACGGCTAAGCCTCGGTCCCGTGGGAAACCACAGCCTAGCCCCATGGGCCCCCAAAAAAACTACCATTCAATTTCAATATTTTCCACCCAAAACTTTTATGAATTGATTTTTCTTTTTAAAACAATCTTGTTCAAAATCCATCAAGGGTTTTTATTAAGTTTTAAAATTTAAACAATTTTAAATGCATTTTAAAATCTTCCACTGCCACTCGACGACCACCCAATAGCCACTAGCTAGCCAAATTGGACAAATTATAGTAGTTTTTTTCAAACGAGCATAAATTTTTCCCAGAGTGTCGGATTTTCATCTTCTTATACTCGTTCAAAAGGTGGTTCTGAGCACTATGTAGTGGTATAGGTTTGTAGTTTTGATTAATTTTAAGTTGGAAGCCAAATGTTCTCTTGTACACAGTTTTGAACATAACTTTTACATATGAAATCAGATTTTTGATTTCAAATAGGTGTCGAATAGAATGTACAATATACTACATAGTGGATTAGTTATATTATCAATTTATGGCTTAAGGAATGTATGGTACTTGTTTTATCACTTGTAGGAGCTTGAGATTTGGGGTGTGATTACATGAGCATCTAGACGAGTTGAGAAGCGAAACCTTGAGGGAGTACATATTTTTATATGATATTTATGATGATATAGTTGATTACTAGTTTGGTACTTCCTAGTATAGGATTAGAGGTGTTTTTAAATTTTTTACTTTGATGGTGATAGGTACACATGTTGTCTTCAGTTTTGAGGACATGGGTTGACACAAGTGGAGACTTGGAGTCTTCTATAGGTGATAGTTGAGTGTAGGTATATCATTGGCTATGGTTATGGTGTCATGGATATGTAGGTGCATTTAAGCATTGGAATGCCATGATCATGCATGTGGTTGTTTGGTGGTGATATGGTTTGGTATTAGGAGGTTGTTTCTATCTCCTTGATGCTTGATTAGTTCCATGACTATGGTTGCTCATTTGTGAACATGTTTGGAAAATTTGATATGTGGTTGATTTGGTGTTTGAGTCTTGATGTCTATAGGATTATATTCTTTGATATATTAGTTTATAGGTTACTAATGTGATGATATTTTTTATGCTTAATTTTTTGGGATCTATGAGTTATGAAGGTTTTTGGATTAGCTACCCATTTTCTTGTAGTGGGATGAATTGGTGTGGATTGTCTATATCCATGAGATTGATTCAATGTTGATGCAGATTTTGTTAGTTGTCCTTATCTATGGTCATTTATGCATTGGTATGTTGTTTTGGGATGAGAAGATGGATGGTTAGAGTACCTAATTAGTCGGTTGATGGGACTTCTAGAATTTTTATCATGATGTCATGATATCTTGGTACATTTATTGGTTAGACACTTCAATGGAATATTTTGACAATGATGACTTGGAGGTGTAGGATTGGTTCTTGATGGTTTGATGGAGGTTGTGTATTCTTGTCTTGGAGATCTTGGTTCTACTAGGTATATTGGAATTTGAGTTGTGTGTGTGGGCCTAGATGATCTTCATGGAGGAGATGGTTGTCACGATGCCATATGTAGCTCGGTATCATGATTTAGTGGGAGTTGTTGGTAGTGGATTGGATTCATCATTGGTGATGGTTATCTTCATGTGGTTGGAGATGGTTGATTCTTATTTTAGAGTGTGATTTTTATTATGTCATGGTTTATGCTTGATACTAGTTTAGAGTTTTGGCATGGTACATATTCTCTTAATACCAAGATGTATGAATTGTTGCATGTGATCTCCTAGGAGGAGATGGTTAGATCATGTTGTCATGATAGGTTCCTAATTTTGTGGTTGGAGCTTTGACATTGATCTTGGTGGTTCTCTTGGTATTGAGTACATTGATCATTTTTCTTGATTACTTCATGATAGTGTGCTGTTACATTTGAAGTTTGGAATGTATTGATTGATTATAGGTGCTCATGGATACTTGGAGATGTGGGTGAGGTTGGAGTCCTCTTGTGATTAGAGACATTTTCTTGAGACGGTTACCCCTTGGAGGTATTAGTAGGAAGACTGAAGAGCCTTCACCTGGATATGGATTTGAGTTCATGATGGATTGATAAAGGATATTTTTCTTGGAGTGAGTCATGATGACTTGGTTATCCTGGAGGAGCATTCTCTTTCCCCACTCTTGGTCTACTCAATGGTTTATCATCTTATAGATATTTCCCATCTTATTCTTGATGTGTTTTGTTATGTGCTTTGATTTCTCATGGGAATGGGTCTAGTCATGGTGATTGATTATGGGAGACTCATTTGAGGATTATTTAGCATAATTTTATATTGCTTTATCTTTCATGGATATGGATCTTGAGCTATGGATAGTTAGTTCTAGAGGATTCATTTTGAGAGATGTTTAGCATGGTTATCTCCTTGTGCATTGAGTTTATGTTATCATTCATTGATGAGGATTTTAGGAGATGTTTATTAGGATGATTTCATGGTTTAGGAATGGATACTTTGAGTTTGATCTTCTTGGTTAGAGAGGCTTACATCCATGTTGGAATTTGCATGATTCATATGTTGTTTGATCTAAGAGATTGAACATTGTTTTGGGTGTTGTTAAGGCTTCTCATTTGGGTTTTCTATGAGATCATACTTGACATAGCATTAAAATTTTGAGGTTTTGGTATAAGGAAATGTTATGATTTATAGGTTTTCTCTCTTCACTCGTTGGTTCCTTCTTGGAGGTTCATGTTCATATGATTTGGTAGGATGGTGGCAACATGTTGTGAGGGATTATGTAGTTGTTGGTGTTGCATGTGTAGATCATTGTGGTTGTTCTTGGTACTTAATTGTTGTAATTTATCTCACCTTGATATGGTGTTGATTGGTAGAATTGATATACTTTGACATTACCCATGCAGTGGGAGTTCTTGGATATGTATGTTCTTCATTGATAGGTTTGATGCAAGGAGCTTGTGATTGCAATTTATGGGTTTTATATGTTATTGGCATGAGTTTAATGATGTTTTTGATAACTAGGAGGCATGGATGGTTGGATTTATTAGCATGTGTTGTTGATTCTATTTCTAATCATGTGGATTTTTACTTGACAACAACTTGTTTGGAGCCTTTGCTATCACTTGGATTTGATGCTTGTTTTCTTGGATTGGCACATCTTCACCTTGGTATGGTCCTTTTCTTCCATAGGTGGCACATTGGAGGATGAGAGAAGTTATTTCTTGAGATGGTGATAACTTTGGTTTTATTGTAGGTATCTTGATGGAGCATGAGAGCATGTTGGAGATTCATGTGGTTTCATGTATGGCTATGATGATCTATTTCATTTATTGATCCTTTATGTAATGCATACACAAGCAAGAGAATGTTGGGATATGTTGTTGTATACCATTGCATAAAATGCCATATTATAATGTAATTAAATAATTATTTAGTTGTGATGCACCTAGGAGGTGTGGGTAATCACACTAGGTAATTATTTGGGGACCACTTTATGTTTTATTGTAACATTGTATTATTATTTAATGTGTGGGAGACATGCGATAATAATTTAATATTGGGAAAATATTTAAAAAGTGAAATTTAGTACCAAATATTAAATAAAGTATTAGTGGTTTTGTGTTCACATGGTTTTGTGGCACATGGTTTTATCTTACTACTTGGTTGTATGTTTGTGAGCTTATATCTATAAAAGCAAGCACATGTTTAGTGGTTAAGGTTGGTTGGGTGAGTGGCTTTTCATTATTGAGTCTTTCTGAGGAGTGCATATGTGAAGCATGGCATAGTATGAGTGGATTCATTCTTGGACACATGAGGATGCATTGAAGAGGCTTGATGATTTAGAGGTATTCATTGTAACTCTTGTAATTTTTTATTGTTGAATAATATATGGAGTATTGATGCTTTTGGAGGCTAGATTTTTCCCTCTTGAGGGTTTCTCTAGGGTATATCTTATCTTATCTTGTGGCTTGTCTATTTGATATATGCATTATGGTTACTTTTATGCATGTTTATCTCTCATGGGGTTATGTAGGAAATATATTAAGATTGTAGGGAATACAAAAGGTATTTAAAAGATATTTAATGTTGTACTATATATATTTGTATGTACTAGATGATTATTGGGATTATGGATTAGAAATTAATTATACTCGGGGGCTTTCTAGTGACTAAACCAAAATAGTACAAATATGGTTTATTTGTATAAAAAGGAATCATCAATATTCTTCATGTATTCAACAACTAATGACTTCAAGTTGGTGGGGATTCAGCTTGTGGGTTTAAATTAAACACCCTCTAGAAAAAAAATCACAGTGAAGATAACATTTCTCTCACTTATCTTTAGCTACTCTAATTTTCTCATTGTACATTTCAAAGGTTTGTTCAATAATTTATAGGGTTGAAAAACAATTTGGAACAACTAGCTTGGCTTAATCATTCCAATACTTTCTTAACAATTTGACAAGTAATGTTTTCTCATTGAATATCTAATGTCTCTCTCAGTATCTTCAAATTGATCAACAATTATCTTTTTTTCTTGTGGAAATTTTTTCTTTCTTCATTAGGTGAGAAATTATTTTTTAGCCATATTTATGGTCTTAAAAAAAAGATATCTTATGATTTAGTTAGGGATTTAGTAGAAATAGAGTGCAAGGTGTACACAAAATATAGCTTATGGAAAAATCGAAACTCAACTCAAGTAATGCCATACTATTCAATTTTATGAGGCCAACATATAAAAACCTAACTCTTATGGATTTTTTTTAAAATACCAACAATAAAATATCAATCTATAGTTAATGAGAACAAAGGAAACAATCTACATTCCCAAGAAATTATGTTGGCTATATTTTATAGACATGTGCTCTTGATTTGAAAATAGCAACAAAGAAACTAAGGCAAGTTCAAGCAATGATATACTTCATAATTCATAAGAGTAAAAATTCATTTCCTTTGACTAAGTAGCTTAAATTTGTAAGGTATTATTAATGTCATTGAGAAGAATCAAATTAAATGTGCAATGATGTGACAAAAATTCTAAACATTGTTGATTTTTTGAAAAATATCAATTGTTGCATTTTAATTTGCTTTTTTAATAACACCTTATATATTTATAGGGATAAATGACATGTACACAAGTAAATATGTCCACAAAGAAGGATCATACCTACAACCAATCAAAGTGGAACATGTATGTTGTGACATTTGAGCTAACATGCAATCGTCTTGAAGCAACTTGGTCATCATGCATGGATGCTTATGAGGATCCACATAATCATCAACAATGAATAATCGTCACGTGAATTTCATTTCATAATATTAAGGATGAATAAATCAAATGTTATCACCTTTCTAGAATATGGGCTTATGGTCAATGACCAACAAAGCCAATAACAACAAAGAAAGACCTATTCCACAAAACTAGTTGTTAGTTGTCTCAAAGTGGCAAAAAATAACTTAAATAGTATAATAACTATTGATTATAAGTCAAAATTGAATTATAGCAAAAATTAAAAATTTAAATGTTAAGTATTAATAAATATTTTTTTGTGGGTTTTGGAAAGGTGTGGATAGACCGAGTAGGCCAAGTCCCCAAAGTAGTCATTCTATAAAGTTAGTTGTTGGTTAGATTGTTGTGAGTTAATCATATCTAGAATATATAACTATGATTTGTAACACCACTAAATAGAAATTTCTTTGAGGATTTAAAGTCTTTAGATCAAATTATTCTCTTAAATCCATTTAGAATTATTATTTTTCTTTATTTTATTATATATGTAACAACTACTTATACACTTGTAGCAGTCTCAATATGACTTGGATAGTAACAATGACTTGTAGGTAAGTTTATGATCTAAGATAAATCTATAGTTTAGGTTTACTCTAAAAATTTCCAAACAACATTCATATGCTATATGGAAACAACACATGAAACCACAAGGCTTCACATCAATCTCTTAATTGAATTAAATAGAACCATGTCAATGTAATTGTATTGAGCATAGGTTACCATTGATGTCAAATTCATTTCAATAGGCCATTGTTGCTGACAATGGTTATCAAAGGGTGTCAAGGCTGTCAAATGTGAGGGTTTTCAAAATGAAGAAGGTTGTGGGTAAGTGCATGGATCTGTGACACAATTTCATCTCTTAAGATGCCACTTTTTTCTAAAATCAGCAAAATTCGATTTGCACGAGAAAATGAAGATAGTTACGCTCAAAATTTCAAGATGCAACAAGAACAAAAGTTGAAGTGCTCCAAGTCTAGTTTCTAAGCTACTATTTTTTTTTGAAATTAATGAATATTAAGGGTCTCAAAAAAGGGGGGCCCAAAATAAGTCCTTTTTTTATTAAAAAAATAGCATAGCACCTAAGGGCTCCCCCCTTTTTGATTAATTTTGTTTTAGAATTTCAAAATCCAAATGGTGAGAAATTAGCTAACACCATGTTGTTTATCCTTATTCTTTTAGATAATTTTTTTAATGAATATATAATATTTTATGAATATTCAAAGTGGATACATCCTAAAAAGCTAAAATTTGAGCGTGCTCCCCCCTATTTTTTTTGAAAACTAATTGAAAATTGATTTTTTTTTTCATCATGTGTAGAATGGAGTCTAGTTTCAAAAAATGTAATTTGTTTCACATTTTGATGAACGAGTAAAAATCTATCCTAAAACTAGCACATGTTGGTTTTTGACCAAAAACAGAGGCATTTACAATAGAAGACATGGATCAAAACCTTAACTAAATCAAAATGAAAAAGGAATTATATATTTAGGTGGCCAAGAGAGAGGTCAATTCTATCACAATTTTTTTTATAAACTTGCATTGAAATACATGCAAATGAGATGGGGAGCATAGACAAAAATATGAGGAAATTTAGCAAATCTTGTCAATTAACACAACCAAAGCAGGTCATTTGGCGAGCACCAAATTTGGCACTCACCAAATGGCACATCACATTTGGTGAGCGCCAAATTTGGTGTGCACCAAATGTGATGTGTCATTTGGAGAGTGCCAAATGACCTGCTTTGAACAAAACCTGAATTTCACCTCTTTGGTCGACAAATTTGATAATGCTTAGAGTGCATAGTTTATGATCATATATGGATAGTTGAGGTTTTACCTTTCATATGCTCTCTAACTTGTTACCCTAACTGGATAACTCTTTATCCCTCTGAAGTCTCTCTCTCTCTCAGGTCTCACTCCCTCCCATGCGACCTAGACTACTCTCTCTCAATCCAATCCCCTCTCCCAAGACTCTTTCCCTCCCACCTAGGTACCTAAATAAATCTATCACTCCAACCCCCTTTCTCACTCTCCCTCTCTTTCTCCCCCTTTGGTATTTTTGTCTCTCTCACTCCATCTCCCTCTCTTAGGTCGTTATCTTTCTCTCTCTCTCTCTCTCTCTAGTCTCTCCCTCCTACCCCCTCTCCCTCTCTTAGGTCTCTCACTCACTCCTCTCTCTCCCACTCCCTCTCTATCACTCATTCTATATATCTCTCTCTCTCTCTCTCTCAGGTATCTCCACCCCCTCTCTCTCACACAAAAACACTCCATCTCTCTCCCACTCCATATCTCTCACTCCCTCTATCTCTCTCCCACTCTCTCCCTCTCTCAAGTCTCTCCCTCGCACCCCCTTTCCCCCCCTCTCTCTCAATAATCTCCCTCCTACCCTCTCTCTCTCTCAAGTCTCTCCCTCCCAACCTCTCTGTCTCTATCTCCCACTCCCTCTCTCCCTCTCACTCCCTCTATCTCTCTCCCACTCTATCTCTGCTCTCTCCCTCTCTCTCAGTCTCTCCTCGTGACCCCTCTCCCTCTATCTCTGCCTCTCTCTCAAGTATTCCATCCTAATCCCTTTCCCTCTCTCTCTCTTTGTCAAGTCTCCCTCCTACCTCATCTCCCTCTCACAAATACACTTCTATCTCTCTCTCTCTTTCCACTCCTCCCTCTCTCTCACTCCCTCTATCTCTCTCCCTCTCCCTCTCTCTCAAGCATCTCCCTCCCACCACCTCTCCCCCTCTCTCTCAAGTTTGTCTCTCTCTCATGCCCTTTATCTCTCTCCCACTCTCTCTCAAGTTCGTCTCTCTCTCATGCCCTTTATCTCTCCCCCACTCTCTCTCTCCCTCCCACACCCTCTCCCTCTCTCTCTCTATGAAGTATCTCCCTCCCACCCTCTATCTCTCTATCAGTCTCTTGTCTCTCCCACTCAATTTCTATCTCTATCTCTATCTCTATCTCTCCCCTCTCTCCCCCCTCTCTCTCTCCCTCTCCTGTATCTCCCTCCCACCCTCTCTCACTCTCTCTCTCTCCCTCTCTCTCAGGTATCTCCCCCCACCCCCCCTCTCTCTCTCACTCCCTCCATCCACTAACTCATTTGACTGCAAAATTTGATGAAATTTTTTGACGAAAGATGTATAATTTGATGTATTGTTGGGATTTGATGTGTAATTTTCAATTTTTTTAAATTTTATCCCCGACGTTTGTCAAAATTTTGATGAACCTGGGTTTCATGGAAAGTTCGACACACAGTCTTGTCGAAATTTCAACGAACATTCAAAAAAATAAAAAAATGAATTTGTGGTCAACATAAATAAAAGTGAGTTCGCTTATTTATTGTGATAGTGTTTTGCTATACTTTTAAATTTGCTCTACTTGTGAATTTGCTCTACTTGTGATAGTTTGTGGAGAACTAAGGATGATTTTCTTGGGAAAAATAAAAAAAAATTCAAGAAGATATCACCAGGTTGAGGGTGTTCATTGTCTTTTTCCAGAATTCATTTGTAAAGTCAAATTTGTACTTCCAGGTTTGAAAATCATATTTTAAAGCAACATCTCATCATATTTCATTTTTAGACTTGTGCATTTTGAGAACTTCATTTCCAGATTTTGTTGTGCAAGTTCAATATTTTGATTTTAGGAGTCTAACGGTTGGAAATCATAGTAAAATCAAAATTTAATATGTTTCAGAATTACCATTTTAAAGTGTTTTTTGGGGTCATTAACTTCAAGCTATCTTCTCTTTTGCAGGGGTGGTTGCATGCCAAATTTTTTGGGTGTAAAGTATCAAAATTATTAGATTTTGTTAAATGTCTATGATTAAAAATTATTGGAGTGTGAGTTTGATATTTTTTGAAGATCTAAATATTCAAGCTTGGTAAAGAAAAATCATGTTAGATAATATTAGTCCAAAACAAAATGAAGAGACAGTTGCTAGAATGTGGGCTAGATTGAAAAGAAAGGGTGATGGGAAATTTTATTGTCCTTGCAATAATTTTAAGGGCTTAAAGACGAGAAGAATTTTAATCACAACATTTGAGAAACATTGTAGGCAACATGGTCATGTTGAAGGGGGGCATGATTATCGTCCATTGGTAAGTTGTTCATTATATGTGTTTGTGTTGATTGAATTTGTAAATGTTTATATCGTTTTAACATTTTTTATATATATAAAAAATCACTTGATCATGATCATGGTTTATTTGTGTCTATCATTATTATAAAGGTGGGGTGCCCTAGGGCACATGATATGTATTATCATGGCCTAGAGAATGTGGTTTTGCAAGCAGAGGAGAATGGAGCTGTGAATATCGAAGATGAAGTTAATGATCCTATGGAAGAAGATGATCATGCACCAGAAAACACAGTTGAAGATGATGTTACACATACATTGATCCATGACACATTTAGTGGCACAACTAATCATGATGATCGAGATTACTTTGATGATGTTCATGATTTACCTGTACTTGAGAAGGCATGCACGTCCCTTTATGAAGGCTCCCAAACAACTCTTCTCTCTGCTGTATTGTTGCCAGTGAACTTGAAGGTTATGAATGGTTTATCCAACATAGCAATCTCACAGATGTTAAGGCATGTCATATATGCCATCTTTTTTCATCTATTTTAATTTTTGTTAGTTCATCACTAGTAAATAAAGAATGAAATATGTACCATTAATATTCTTTGTATTAACAATTTTTTTTTTTGTAGATTGATTGGTGAATTTTTGTTACCACCATCAAATATTTTACCTCGCTCATATTGAGATTTATCTGGAATTATGAAAGATATTGGAATGGAGTATCAAGCAATAGATACATGTCCTAATGATCATATTATATATCATAAAAAATTGAATTTGCAACAAAATTTTTGGAATGTCATATCAGTAGATATCAAATAGATCAACTAACAAAAAAGATGCCTCGCAAGGTTCTTCGTTATATTCCCATTATTCCATGTATGCAATAATTATTTAGGTGCGAAAGATTAGTGCAATTTATGGATTACCATGCACAGAATAGAAGTGGAGATGAAATTATTTGAATGCCTGTGGATGGTTTTACATTTAGGGACATGGAGGAAAAATGACCACACTTTAAAGAAGAACCTCGTAATATCAGGATTTCATTGATAGCGGACGATGTCAATCCATTTGGAGAGCCGACATCTATTTACTCGGTGTGGCCTATTTTTGTTATCAACAATAACATTCCTCCATGGATGTCAATAAAGAGGGAGCACATAATGTTGTCAATGATTGTTCCAGGTATTTGTTTACATCAATTTTCTTTAACGTAGTAGCATCTCATTTGTCTTATTTGTTGATAATGAATTATATTTTTTCATTCAATAGTCATGTACATTAATTTATATATATTGTAGTAAAATGGTTATAATAATTATGTAATGTTTATGTTCATTCAACTAGGTAAGTACCAAGTTAAAGATATGAATGTATATATCAAGCCTCTTATCGACAAGTTACTAAAGTTATGGAATGGCGTCACTATGTATGATGTCTCTAGACCAATAGGACAAATACAATTTCAATTCCATGCAATGCTTGTATGGACAATTCATGATGCCCCAGGGCTAACACATTTTTGTGGTATGTTATAACGCTCAATTACACTTTCATGATATTTAATTTTATGAAGTAGATATCATGCATGTTTTTAAATTATCTATTCATTAAATATAATTATAAAAATTGACATATTTAATCCAATTATATATCATCTTGCAGGTCTTCAAACAAAGGGAAAATTTGCATGTCCAATTTGTGGTCCAAAGATAAAATCTCATCGTTCAACAAGTTTAGGAAAGCAAGTGTTTGATGAGTATAGGCACTTCCTCCACAAAATCATAAGTATCAAACTACTGAAAAACATCTTTTCAATGGGAAAGAAGAGACTACATCAAAACCACGAAGAATGACACCTCGCCTATGGAAGTTGGAATATAATAGAATTAATCGTCAAGGTTATACATCAGATCAAATTGTTTATCTATCATATATGATATGTTTGGAATTTATATTTTTATATTGTGTTGTGTTTACTCATGTTGTAATTGACAATGATTGTCGTTGTTAATTTGTTTAACTTATATCCTTCATGAAGGTTGTCAAGACATTAATGGTCGGCTTCCACAGGGACTAAAAAGTTATCCCAAACAATTTAGTAGGTTGCCCTACTATGAGCAACTACAAATTGTGCATTTGTTTGATACAGTGCATATCGAAAAGAATATAATAGAAACGTTATGAAAAATATTGGATGGAAGGCATGACAAAGAAAAATTGTCAAAATTTTTAGTGACATTCATGAAGCCAATCATGCAATGAAAAATGTCATTCAATTGAATAGTGATGGAGACTAAATTAATATAAGTGCCCTTCCTTTGTTATTAATGGAGCAACAAAGCAATGCTATAAAAGAAGTCATACAAAATATTTGATTTCTCACAAGATTTGTTGCGAACATAAACAATATCATAACAAAGAAAGGTGAATTTGGGTCAGGGATGAAAATGCATGATTGGCATACCTTCATTAAGGTAATTATTCTGGTATATTATATACACTTGTATACTGCATATACTATTTAATATATTATGTTTACTACTTTTGGAAAAGTAATGAAAAGATCATTTTATAATTGTTGTAGTACGTTCTACCTCTATCTCTCTGAGACAACTTCGACAACAATTTCAAGCAAGTTATATATGATCTTGGAAAATACATGAGGTAAGTAGCGATATTTGTTCAATTCGTTGTATAGATCTTATAATTTCCATTTGTTTTACTTGTTATGTAATATATTGTATATTTTTGTTAAATCTCATTAATATATTTGTGCCTTGAATCACTTGTAGATGGTTGTCATCTAAAGAAATCCATAAAGAAGATATAAATTATTGGAAGAGAAAAATTCCTCGTCTAATGTGTGAAATAAAAAAGTGTCTACCTTCAAAAATTTTCAATGCACAAGAACACTACCTCATACACCAAGTTGAGGAGATTGAATTGTGTGGACCTGTACACACAAGGTCAATGTGGATGGTTGAGAGGCACTTGAATTTTTTGAAGGCTTTGTTAGACAAATAGCACATCCTGAGGGTTCTATGGTGGAGGGATATATGGTATACCAGACCATGGTGTACATTAGTGAATATCTTCCTAAGTTTGCAGCAAAGATCCATGTAGATCGCATTTGGGATCCCAACTCCATTAACAAATTCAAAGGGGAGTACTTGATGGGGAAATAGATTGAGGAAAGTGAGGTAATTATAAGATGGTCATGGAGATTAATTAGAATACATTTTACATATGGTTTTTATGTATATTGTACTTATTTAATTATTAATCTTCAATATACATCAATTATAAATTAAGGTCGTATACTATGGTAATTAACTAATTATACGTCGTTTGTGAATTTCAATTTTTTTGATATAGTTGGTTGAGAGTGGGATGCACTAAATTTGTACATCGTAAAAAATCTTGATTGGATGATAGTATGGATTGAACGATGTCAACAATCTAGTTGCGCATTAACATGGGAAGGTGTGGCTTCATTGGTTAAAGAATCTCATCATAATGGAGATTCCAATGTTACACAAAGGGAAATTGATTTAGCATATGGTTTAAGAGATAAACAGGTACGTATAAATATATTAATCACCCATATTATTTAATTACTTTCAATTATATTGATGTATATACGATGTAGAGGATCCAACAACAACACTAACAACATCATTTCATGAGGGTAAATCAAACCCAATCAGAATCAGGAGAAGATCAAATTCTTAATTCACTTTCTTTTTCCTCAAAACTCATACAACTTATTTTGATTCTTCAATTCTACAAGACTTCAAGGAAACAAGTTAGCACTCAAATTTCAACAAACCATATTTCATTATCAGTATTCCAATTGACTCATTCAAATTAAAAACCATATTAGAAAACTTTGACTCAATCAATCAGATTCACATCATTCTCAACCACCATATCAACATATATACATTCTCTCAGCCTTTCATAAGGAAACACATTATTCACACTTGCTACACAAACAATTACCAATCCTTCAAATTCTTGTATACATCATATCCTCAAGGAAACAAAACACTTATTCTAAATCAGATTCCAAAATGGCAATAACCAAACTTCAATCATTGAAAATAGCCTAAACTTGTCAAATAGAACCAATTAATTTTCCTTACAATGAAAAATAACAAAGACCAATCCTTCTTGCTATCAACTAGTTAATTAGTCCTTCAAGACACAAGATTCATCATGTTTTGAGAGAAATCAATTCAATACATCAATGTATAAATATCATATTTGCCTGCTCTGTAAAGATACCAATACACACAATAGAATCATCATTCTCAAAACAATATGCACTACCTTTACAACCTTATTCAACCATAAATTCTACTGTAACTCCATCCAAATGACAAGGTTCAAGTATTTAAGGTCATTCACTTCCTTGTACACGCAGATTTCCACTGTCCATGAAATCTAAACATTAATTAACAATAGACCTCCATACCCTAGATTGGGTGAACCACTCACACTAGGTTCAAAACCAAGATCCAAAGGCACATTTAGAGACCTCTTAATGCCCATATCATCATATCAAAAACTCAGAATGATTTACACTGGAGAAACTAGCAGATTTCAAACTATATGCCCAAGAAAGGCTACTAGAATAGGGCCATTTTACAAATCATCCACCTTTTTTCCAACTCCAAATTGTTAGAAAACCTCAAAAAGTCAAAGTAAAGGTCACAAAACACCATATTTATCCACTTTTAGAGATTGAAAGACCCATTTAGAAAGTGTATTAACAAACCCTTAATTTTAGGCTGGAAACACCCAAAATAGTGAGGGTTTTGTGATTATCACCCTTACAAGCCTCCAATACTCTATACAACCATTGAAACATGATAAATTATGTATGAAAATTCCTTTAGAAACATATCCTTGGATATGCATACGTTATTTCTCCAATACCCTACAAGAAACCTTCATTTTCAAGAGGAAAACTCAAAAAATTAACTTTAAATCAACAACACAACACCATATTCTTGATACCCTGCACTCACACAAAAAAAAATCACATAAAGGAAACCATAATTATCCCTTACCACCATTTCTACTAGGCTTACATCGGTGGGATGGGCCTTAAAATTCTTTAGGGACTCTCAAAATCACAATGAAACTAACTCTGCCTGAGACACATGATTGTCTTTGATTCTTTTGTTGCTTAAAACTAACTTTCAAACTCTTTGAAAATGAAAATTACTCTTTCTCAAATGATATTACACAAGAACTAACTCTTGTATGTTACCAAATTAGCAATACAAGTTAGGAGAAATAGAAAGAATGCTTGATAACTAAAAAAAATAGGGCTTTTATTCAAGATTTTGTTACAAGAATTTCAAGATTCTGCTCTTCCACGCCTTTCCATGATTTTTATAACTTTTTCCCTCTTAATAAATTCCTTTTCTAACTTCTCATTGGTTCAAACTACCTCTTATCTCCTAATATGCTTGACTTATGCCTTTTTGTTTACATAATATTTCGTTATTTGCATTTTTTTGCATTTTCACCTCCTAGTGACTTCTTTTATGATTTGATTACATTCAAATTAGCCTTTTCATGGAATTGATGCACAAATTTAGACTTGAACATGTAAATTTAACATATTATCCTTTTGAAGGCATTTACAAGATCCAGGTGCTCCTGCACCAATATATATGTTGAGATTTTTTTCTTTGCATACATTCGGCCAAGAATAAATATGTTTATCAACTGATGATATTGCAATAATTTTTACATGTTTGACATATTGCAAGTGAAACACCACAAGGCTATGTGGTGCAATGGTCATAAATTTTGAATCAAAAAGTTGGATGACATGAAGAAAACTTGTGATTCTTGTATAATTGCAGTCTTTTAGGTGACTAATGTTTCATCTAGAAGCAACATATATCTAGAAGTCTCAAAAAATTGATACTATGGGATTTTGGATGATATACTTGAGTGTGAATTTAAGTCCTTCAAATTAGTTTTGTTCATCATCCTATGATACATGCTACAATTGAATGAAAATGATCCTGAGAGAACTGTTATTGAACATGATAATGGATTTACCATGGTTAATACAAGGTCGATCGAGTGAGCTGGAAATGAGCCCTATGTTCTTCCAAGCCACTGTGAGTAGGTATTTTACTTAGAGGTTTCAGGTAAACCGGGCTAGTCATTTTTTGTTAGACATGATCCATGAGGAAGGACGGTAAAGTATAATGTGGTGAAAGAAGAAGATACCGAAGAACTAGAAGATGATGTAGATGATGATCAGGATCAATAGTTAGTTGATGATGTGCTTGACGAAGATGTCGAAGAGGAGGAACTAGATCATGATGATGTAGAAGTTAATGTTCATGAAGATGATATCTGTATGGATGATGACATTATCAAAACTGATATCAATGATGATGATGATGATGATATGACCAATCCTTACAATGTCGAATCTAGATTGGATGATACATACAAAGAGTTGGATGAAGAAGAAGATCAACGACATTGAAATGTATGAGTTATGCGATTATATTATCTATTTGATATTAATTTCTTGATAGAATTATATTTGACTTATGGGAGATCTGATTTTATGAATTTTTATCCATGTGCAAACCTAATGGGTTGTGTCTGAACACTGAATATAAATGATATACATGCACACACACACACACACACATATATGTATGTATGTATATGTATTTGAAAATGTAAATGTAAATACAATTACTGGATGCTCTCCTAGAACAATAAATGCAACATATCATTAAAGAAATCTACATCTATGTTATAAATGTGTATTTCTAAATGCAAGTGTAAATGCAAAGAGCATATGGTTTTGTAGTGTTATAGATACAACATATCCATAAATTAATGTAATTGAAATTCTAAAGTCTTCAACACATATAATTCAAACTGTCAGGCACAAAAATTGTTTACAACTTGTGTAAACGTGCAAGTGAATAATTGACAAGATCTTCTTGAGATAGAATGGAAATTCTAGTTATGTGATTCTTCTGATTAATCCAACTAACACTTACCAATTGTTGTGATTGATTAAAATATTTTAATCCCTACTTGAGAGAACCAAATAATCAGATCACACATATATAGAAAATGTACAATGATAAATAGAGTATAAACTTGTTATATCAATTTAAACAATAGAGAAGCATCATAATGGAGACAATCAAATAACTGCATAAATTTAACAAATAGTTGATACCAAAATATTAATCTGTGACTAGATATCTTCATTTACTCCATCAAAATACATGCATCTGAGTCTCTGTATATGAAAGCATTTTTCTAGAAAGCTATCTATTGAACATCTCCTAATGCCTATATTTTTTGCATTACTATGGAAGAGATATAAATACATCAGAACTTGGAAGGGACACGTCCCTTCAAAAATGTTTTATTTTACTTAACTAATTAAAACAAGAGATTGGGCTCTATTTAGCCATAGATGAACATTTGATAAATGATGTAGATAATACTGCTGTTCATGAGTATCGACATCTCCTAATGCGTTCTTGGCCAATATTTCCACCTTTGTCATCCTTTCATTATGCTCGTAGCTCTCGTCCAATGTCGAATCCTTCCCTGTAGCATTTTCTAGAATTCTTTGCAGCATCAATTCACATTCTTTGATCCACTTGGATTTCTCTTTCAACTTTTCTCCATCTTCAAATAGTGTAGGCAGTCTCATATTCGTAACATCAACCAGCCTGTTTGCATCTTCTCGTAGTTCCTCATAAAGGTCCCTATGTTTCTTTATAATATGGTCACCCATACCAATGGCCACATTGTCAGGAACATCTCTTTCATTTAATTCTTAGAGATTTTCTTGAATCCTTCCATCAATTCTCTTGTGTTCTTGCCCTGTAACATGGTTCTTTGAATATGCTCCCCATAGCCTATTCAACCAAATCATTAAGTTGGCCTACCTTTTTCTGATTATTGTAGTGAGTGTATCATATTTACCTTGTGAATATGCAGTTGACTCATCCCAATGATCTTTTACCTGTGATCTTTCACCATGTGTTGTTAATTTAGGATGCCCCATTGTGACTCCTAGCATGTCCTTCAAATGATCATTTTCTCTCATAATCCTTTCATTACTCATTTTGTACATTTCCTTTTCGTTGATCAACATTTGTATTTGGGCTTTATTCAATTTTTCCACATTAATCCCAATGTCTGTAGTCGCCACAAGATCTACCTCTCCAACCTTCAGAGTAATGACATGTCCAAATGCTTTCTTAGTATCAATCACCACTGACTTTATATGAGGTGGATACAAGGCCCATATCATGAGTGTTCCTTCATTTGGGTTATATTTGGATCCAACATATATTTTTGTCACCCCCTCTGGACTAAGCTTGTTTGTGGCACTATTATCCTTTAAGAAGCTAACAAAGACCAATGCATAATTCAAATCCAGCCCTGGAAAGATCATAACTCCAACATCCTCTAACATTTTCCTTCCTTTATCAGGGGTCATATTAGCCATTTCTCTATCCATAGTTAATTTTGAATTATTTAGTAACTGCTCCTCATTGATTGGTGTAATATTATCAATTGTCTCCCTTATCTCCTTGCCCTTTTGTTTATACAAGAAAGATCTAAATTTCAAAGAATTCACAAATTCGTTGTATGCTACAAATGACCTATATGCCATCTCTTTGGTGTCTGTATCTTGGCTCTCTTCAACACTTGGTTCTCTAGGAGGGCAGTTGTAATCTTGAGTTTTTAATCTAGAAATCCTACTGGGTAGGTCTTGTGGCATATCTTCTCCAGATTCTTCATCTCTAGAAAAAGGGAACCCTGTATCTGGAAACCCTTGGTTGTATTCCTCCACCACTCTCTTTGCTTCCTTTGCCTCCAAATTTATAATCATGTCATCAAACTGCACATGATCATATCCTCCAAAGTTTATCCTTTGTCTGGCAGAATTGATATATCCCTCTGGATCAAAACCTTTTCTTGGTGGAACCTTATTCATATTATACTGCATTAATTTGGAAAAGATCAAATCATATCCTTCCTTTGCAGGCATAGTAACATCACCAAAGCACAGAGTACTAGGCATAAATTCCTGTTTCCCCAATGAACCAAAATTCATGAAACTAGAAAAATCCATTTGTCTTACAATTTCCAAATATGCAATCCTATCCGAGACTGCTTTAGGAAAAATGAATGGAGAATCCTCAAAACCAAACACCCTTACAATAATAGCATCTTCCAAGCAATACCAGTCTCCCCAATTGTGATCAATTGGTCCATTAAAGTCCTTAGGTCTGAGGAAGCATTTTATTTCATCAGACAATGAGTGCGCACAAGGATGACTATAGAATTCATATACTGGCTTTACAAAATATTCTTCAAAATACAGGTAACTGGAATTAGCAAACCTACTGTCCCAAATGGCAGTCAACAATTGAATGTGTAACAATTTTCCCTCTTTATCAAATTGTGAAACCTTCAACTTTTCTAGCCAAATCCCTAACTCTTGTACGGAGTACAATACTAGATACATTAAAAGAGAATAATGCCTAAGGTGTAGAATAGGGGATTTATTCTTGATTGCCATCAATTCTAAGTCGAGTTCCTTGGAGAAAAATGAAGCATAGTCGAAAAACCTAGAATTATGACATTGAATGTCAGCTACAATTACCATGGGAAAAATGGACATATACTTAGGAACTTCCATACCCAACACTTGTCCTAACGAGAAATAGGTATATCTCATATAGGGCTTGAATAAGTCCACATGGAATGGAGGCCCATCGCCATTGTCAAGTGGGACAGTTTTACCTTCTTGTTTGATTCTATGTAAGGGCAACCTCCAACCCTTGTAAGTGGTGTCCATTCTCCAAAAATCCTTTTCCAACTCTTCATTCACAATTTTCTCATTACTCCACCCTTCCAACTTAAAAAACTCACTTATTGAAGCCTCCGATATGTATATGAAGGGTTTCCTAGATGGTCCGCATATGGCCTTAAGTTTTGAGTCATAGTGGGTGGCCAACAATTTTACCAGCTCTGTATTGACAAACACATTTGGGAAAACCATCTTTCCCAAATTTAGATGCCACGGATTATAAACTGGCTCAAAATGATCTCTTCGATGAAAGTGGAATCTAAACAATTCATAGCCTCTTATTGGGTCCCAAATGTCTCCTATGTGCTTGCATTTGTTGACCAATTTTTCCACTTCTACCCTCAGTTGCATGAAGTGCCTACCTCTAGGCCCAAAGCTAGGAAATTGGTCAATTAAATCCTAATTCAACTTTCGTTCAACACCCTCCGGCTCAATTCTAGACTCAATTTTCTACTTCTTACTCTTAGGATGACTGCTCTCACTTTGTTTTCTACCTTTCAACTTCCCTAAGCTGGTGGCTTCCATATTACTCGCTTAAAATTGCATAAATGAAAAAATTAAAATGCAGAGGACTTACTAGTTTTGATTGAGGTCTTTCAATTAAAACAATTCTCTGGCCCTTTGTTTGTCTCCTCATTTCCTTCGCTACCAATTCAGAACAATTTCATTTTTCAACGATTTCCTTTCAATTTATGAAATTACTTGTACTTCGTGGCACCATTAATGTTTTAACTCCAAGCACGAATGCAACAAATTTTTGAATTCCTTACTGTCACATCAAATGAATTGGTTGGCAAGACACCTTCAAACTTTGGGAGATCTATACATTAGGCCCCAACCAACATTCATTGAATACTTTGTTGATTAGGGTGACACTCTACACATTTGACCGATGTTAACATTTGTCTCGTATACATCACCAAGAGTCACCTCGACAATCATTTTGGTTCATTTGTTTCTTCATCGGCCTGAATTTTAGTATCCCTAACACATTTAGTGGTTCCTCCGATGTTATAAGTCTTGCCGATAACACATCAAGTGAACTGGTTGGCAAGACACCTTCAAAGTTTGGGTGATCTATACATTAGACCCCAACCAACATTCACTAAATACTTTTCTGATCAGTGTAACACTCTACACATCTGACCGATGTTAACATTTGTCCCATATACATCACCAAGAGTCACCCCAACAATTATTTTGGTTCATTTGTTTCTTCATCAGCCTAACTTTTAGTATTGCTACAACATTCAATGGTTCCTCTGATGTTATAAGTCTCACTGATAACACATCAAATGAACTAGTCAACAAGACACCTTCAAACTTTGGGCAATCTGTACATTAGGCCCCAACCAACATTCACTGAATACTCTGTTGATCGGGGTAACACTCTACACATTTGTCCGATGTTAACATTTGTATCGTATATATTGCCAAGAGTCACCCCAACAATCATTTTGGTTCATTTTTTCTTCATCAGTTTGACTTTTAGTATCACTAACACATTCAGTGGTTCCTCTGATGTTATAAGTCTTGCTGATAACACATCAAATGAACTGGTCGGCAAGACAACTTCAAACTTTGGGCAATCTATACATCAGGCCCCAACCAATGTTCACTGAATACTCTACTGATTGAGGTAACACTCTATACATCTGACCGATGTTAACATTTGTCCCATATACATCTCTAAGAGTCACCCTGATAATTATTTTGGTTCATTTATTTCTTCATCAGCCTGACTTTTAGTATCGCTAACACATTTAGTGTTTCCTTTGATGTTATAAGTCTCGCCTATAACACATCAAATTAACTAGTCAACAAGACACCTTCAAACTTTGGATGATCTATACATTAGGCCCCAACCAACATTCACTGAATAATCTACTGATCGGGGTAACACTCTACACATCTGACCGATGTTAACATTTGTCTCGTATACATCGCCAAGAGTCACCTCGACAATCATTTTGGTTCATTTGTTTCTTCATCGGCCTAAATTTTAATATCACTAACACATTAAGTGGTTCCTCTGATGTTATAAGTCTCACCAATATCTTTTCTTTTGGTCTTGAATATGTTGCCAAAACTCCTGCCGATATCCTCCTGTCGGTGTAACTTAGTGGGTCAGGTGAACATTCAAGATTTACACCGATTGCACATGTCTTGCCAATATATTCCTAGTGCTTTTGTCGGTGAAAGAAATGATGGTCTAGCCAATGAAACTTCATCGATGAGACTTAAACATTCAGGCCAACATATTTTTTTCATGCCAAGATGACTTGTCTTGCTGATAGATTATCTTCATCGATGAGACCATAATCCAATCTCCTTGATATGTATTCTTTAGTAATCCTGATCGCTACAACAGTTTTGATGTCTCATCGATGTGCTAAAAAGTGCTTGTAAGCCATAATAGGTCAGGAAGACCCATACCAGCTCATGTCGTTGTGATTTGTTTGCCACAATATCTTTGATCAGAAGGATTTTTAGGAGTAGAACAAGGTGACCGTGGGTAATTATATTCTATAGGGCCAATTACATCCTTTTCTGACTCAAAATGTAGTTAATTATTATTGAGAAATTTACATGAGTAAATCATTATAAAATTTTGAATTTTTTTATAATTCCAATAGACCCTTCTTCATGTTGTATTGCAGAAATTTGTTGAGAACCATATCATATCCATCGCTTGCTAATACAATGAAATCATCAAAGAAAGGAAGAGAGGTGGAGATAGAGAGTCGATGGATAGGGGGGATAGGGAGGGAGAGATGGTGATAGATAGAGAGGGGGAGGGAGACAAAGGGATATATATAGGTAGAGGAGGAGAGATAGAGAAGAGGGGGAGAGATAGAGAAGAGGGTGATATAGAGAGATAGAGGGGGATGGTGAAAGAGATAGAGAGATTGTGATAGAGGTAGAGAAATATATGGATAGAAAGAGATAGAGAGAGGAATGAGAGGGAGATAAAAAGAGAAATAGAGATAGAGATATAGAGTAGGAGAGATGGAGGTAGGGAGAGATGGAGTGAATAACAAAGAAAGGGGGGAGATGGATAGATAGCTCAATAGATAGAGGGGGAAGAGGGAGTGACATAGATAGTGGGAGATATAGAGAGATAGGGATAGAGATAAATGGGAAGAGAAAGAGAGATGGAGATATATGGGAAGAGAAAGGAAGAGAGGTGGAGATAGAGAGTTGATGGATAGGGGGGATGGGGAGGGACTAGAGATGGTGAGAGATAGAGAGGGGTGGATAGAGAGGGGGAGGGAGAGAAAGGGATATAGATAGGTAGAGGAGGAGAGATAGAGAGCAACAGGGAGAGATATATCAATCACACTCCATATATCTCTATCTATTCATCCTTATCTCTTTATCTCTCTACCTTTCTCTATCTCTTTGTCCCCCTTTCTATTTGTATGTTTCCCATTATCTCCCTCTCTATATTTTCTTCCCTATATTTATCTTTGTCTCCTTAAGTGTGCAATGGGTACATTGAAGAGGTCTTAAAGGAGAATTATCATATCTTTAATCAAATAGAATTCTACCTTGAGCATAACTCCCCAAGGACACATTCCATCCTTGGATTGTTGACATGAAACAACCAATCAAAATTTAGTTTCTCTTTTCCCTCTCTCTCTCTCTCTTTTCCTTTGTATCTCTTATATTTCTCTCTCTCATGCTCTCTTTCTCTCTTAGCTCTCTCTCTCTCCCTATCTATCTAAGTTCATCTCTTTCTCTCATTCTCTATCTTTTTAGTTTCTATATCTCTTTCTATTAGCTAATAGGCTACATATATTGTGAGATTTGAGCTTGAAAAAAATCTCATGCCTAGAAACCACTATTGTGTCATTGTCTTTATATAGAGAGGGGGAGATAGAAAGGGGGAGGGAGACAAAGGGATATATATAGGTAGAGGAGGAGAGATAGAGAAAAGGGGGAGAGATAGAGAAGAGGGTGATATAGAGATATAGAGGGGGATGGTGAAAGAGATAGAGAGATCGTGATAGAGAGTTGATGGATAAGGGGGATAGGGAGGGACTAGAGATGGTGAGAGATAGAGAGGGGGAGATAGAGAGGGGGAGGGAGAGAAAGGGATATAGATAGGTAGAGGAGGAGAGATAGAGAAGAGGGTTTAGGGCTTAGGGTTTAGGGAGATAGAGGGCAACAAGGAGATATATATCAATCACGCTCCCTATATCTCTATCTATTCATCCTTATCTCTTTATCTCTCTACCTCTCTCTATCTCTTTGTCTCCCTTTCTATTTGTATGTTTCTCATTATCTCCATCTCTCTCTATATTTTATTCCCTATATTTATTTGTCTCCTTAAGTGTGCAATGGGTACATTGAAGAGGTCGGAAAGGAGAATTATCATATCTTTAATCAAATGGCATGCTACCTTGAGCATAACTCCCCAAGGACACATGCCATCCTTGGATTGTTGACATGAAACAACCAATCAAAATTTAGTTTCTCTTTTCCCTCTCTCTTTTCCTTTATATCTCTTATATTTCTCTCTCTCAACTCTCTCTCTCCCTATCTATCTAAGTTAATCTCTTTCTCTCATTCTCTATCTTTTTAGTTTCTATATCTCTTTCTATTAGCTAATAGGCTACATATATTGTGATATTTGAGCTTGAAACAAATCTCATGCCTGGAAACCAATATTTTGTCATTGGAAAACAAGTTTCAATTGCCATTTAATGGTCAACTAGCTGTAGTGTAATGGTAAAATCCTCTAAAATATCAGGTAAAAGCCTATATATACTATTATATAATAATAAATATAATTATATTATTTATAATTTAATCTAATATTACTATTATATTAAATATATATTATATTAATTATATTTTGCATTGGGATAACACTAAGAAAAATATAGAATATATACTTTCATGAAGAAAGAACATGAATGTCTATTATTAATCTACAAGAATGAGCTACAAAATATAAATCTAATATAGCTAATATATATTTAACTAATATATACTTAACTATATTGTGGAATATTAAAACCTAGCTAAATGGTGCCATAATTTTCAATTTAATTAAAATACTCTAAAACCTAACAAAATCAGGTCGTAGCTCATCAAATTGGAGAAGTGAAAGGTCAATACCAGCATCAAGGAAGAGTTTTGAGTTAAAACAAGGTCAATACCAGTGCCGACGAAGAGCAAAGGAGTGAAAATAAGGTCAATACCAGAGTTGAGGAAGAGTTTGGAGGAGTGAAAACAAGGTCAATACTAGCACTGAGGATGAGGTTGAGGTCACTCAGGGAAAATCAACGACCAAGGTACAATGAGTATTGTAAGTTTGGCACCCCCATTCTCTTTAACCTGCAATTTTCATGCCTAGTTTCCAAAGATCTTCTCGTACATTGGCACCCCCAAAGTTCTAGGATTTCATCACACATAGCCTTCATCACATGATTCTGAAGAAATTGTAGACTTAGTCCAAGTATATGCTAGGCTAAGCTAGATCTAATGAATGGAAATAGAGGCATACAATTCTTTTTTAATGCCTCCACCACAAAAAAATGCAAGGAAAGGTCTCCTCCCTTCTTGGTAGTGATAACCTCCTCCACACACAACCCTTATAAATTATGAATAAAGGAATATAATCTTTGAAGAACTCAAAGTTGATTCTCTCCTACCTGATGCAATTAGTCATTTTATCCTTACAAACATTTATAGTGATTACTAGAGGCACATAGACCAATTCTTCATAATAGAAGAATTTGATCATACTTTTCCAATGATGGGATTATGATAAAACCTTAGGTTAAATGAATAATTCCTAGCTAAGTTTTTTAAATCATGTCCAACCATATAAGAGAAGACCGCTGCTATGTGTACTTGGATACCATGGAGAAAGGCTCTTTGGGCTCTTTCATCAATCAAGGTATTGTTAAATTTTAACACCTAAAAGTGAGAATGAAGAATCTTTCCTAGGATGGTGGCCATCCCATTATAGCTCTTAGAGTTAGAGATATTTTTTCTTCAAAGTAGATATTGGACCATCAAATAGTGTCACCATGACTCTACCAATATATCCATCAAATTGACAAACCCTAACTTAACAACCACATATTCATAAGAAAATTGCCCTTGTCAGCCCCAGGGCATCAATTCAATGCCAAGTTTCTTGCTTTAACAGACCCTTAAATTCAATGAACTTATATCATACCATGTTGCAAACCAATCCACCAAGTTATAGTTCCAAGACAGTGGGTGGATTGGTGGATACCATTTCTATTTAGCCCTCAAACCCTTACACAGGAAAAATAGAGCAATCCTTGTATTTGATTGTTTTCTCCCACAAGATAGTGATCTTAGAGAATATCAAGCTTGTATGAACACATATATTTATCTACACCAATGATCTCAGAGCATTTCAGGCTTGTACGGATCCATACAACATAAAAGAACTTCAAAAAAATAGTAGAAACACAGAAAATTGCTTCAAGAATGTGGTATTTGATATGAAATTTTGGTATCAACAATTGCAATGGGATGGGAATACAATATGATATAAGTGGGATAAGAAATGAATCGTTTGAAGCATCAAACCAATATGCAAAGATGAAAGAAAGTGCTAGCCCCTTAAACTAAAAAATTTTCTTTTAACTTTAAGTTTGTTGGGTAGCCAATTCTTTTAAGTTATCAAATCCTACCATCATACATAATGAAAATGTTGTTGTTTCAAATGACTATGAGCACTAACCTTCACTATTTGAAGATGTTTGAACCTTTTCATAAAGAACTAGAACATTGATGGAACCACTCATCCTACCTTAAAACATACCAAAAGTCTCCCAACAATTAGACATAGGAAGATTTAAGATGACTTAAACAATTTTTATTGCCAAAGCATAAACTTATGATGACTTAACTAGGGCTAGTACACACTCCCTCCCCATTAACCACTTAGACATATGGAAATTAAATGTAAATTTTCTTCTATTTATAGTCATGTAGGTGTCCAATAAACCACTTGGTGGTGTTTCCCTTAGAGTTTATTTACTTGAATAAAGAGCAAAAGTCCTTTGATTACAATTATAGAATACATTTGAGGCCTTGGTTGTGTAATTGGTGGACCATAGTCACATTTAACACTTGTTACAAAGTTTGGGAGTTAAAACATTAAGTAGATTTGATTTGTGATGGACACATTTGGACGGTAGTAACAATAACTTGCAATCTATCAAGACTTGATTACCTTATAACCTGTCAAATTCTAGCGATGAAATGATAGATTTATCATAATGTCACCTTGGGATCACATCACCATGAAAGAACTTCATCCAACATCCTTATGAGTGTAGGAACCACAAAATAGGTATTTTTCATATCTTTCTTCCTTGAGTGAGGGATATTCAGGAAGAGAAGAGGAAAGCGAGACATGTAGTAGGTCTAAAAGAGTGAGATCAACTAGAGGTCAAAAGATTAGAAGAAAATTCCGTAAACGCATGGAATTTTTTCTTGCTGAAGGGGGGTCATGTTCTTATGATGATGAGAGCATAGGCAACATCAAGGTGCCCTTGAGGTACAAACATCTATGGAAACAATGGGTACCCAAGGAACTTCCTCCAATAAACACTGATTTTTGTGTCAACGAGAGGATATATTGCATAACACCATCGTCATTACATGGTTTGGGCTTATTTTGCATGGACGACATAAAGGTTTGTTATGAAAAAGTTACTAAATTGATGGAGTATGTTAGACCTTGTTACAGTTACAAAGATTGGATGCAACTGGTTCGATATACACGAAGTATGCGTAGGTATGCACTATCAACAAATTATATACAACTAAAAGATAAGGATCAAAATAAAGGAGTGTTTATGTACATTGACAGAAGGCTAAAAACATTAGGGAATATTGCAGGGTTTATAAACAATACATGACCTGGGTCAACAAATAAGCAACCCAATTGCATATTTGAGGTGCGCGAGGGAAACCATGTATTCATATGTGTGATAAAATCAATAACTACAGGGGAAGAGTTGCTAATCGATTACAATTTGAATCGCTTAGTTACAAACATAGTTACTATGGGGGTGGTACGTACTATGTACCATTTTACCCAACCTCTAATTAATGATTCCAATATACCATTTTATTCTTATGTTTTTTTTTTGTAAGTCTATTGGTTTCATTTCGGTAATTCTTTTTTATATTTAATTTTTATCACAGCGGAACATTGATCATACGGGGAAGGATCCGACCTAGAGCATAGATCATGATGCATCTTCAGCCGCTTCTACCTGACATGTTTACCTCATTGTAATTGTACAAATTAGATAAGTGCAAAATGTTTTATTTTTATTTTTTTTCATAAGTTCCTTGGGTTAATTTTGATAATGTTTTTAATATTCTTGATGCAGTCGGTTGATCAGGGAAAGGAACCAGTAGTAGACAAGAACATCCATAGGGAGGTGTAGTCAATATTATGTGATTATGACATCACATATTCAGCAAGCCCTCACGATATGTTAAGGAAGACCCAAAAAAAATGCAATGAAGAAATCCTTAAGTTGATATTCATAGTGCCTCAAATAGATGAGATAAGAGAGAGGGTTAAAATATTGATTGAGAGAGCACAAAAATTGCAAGTAAGTTGTCATGAGGTCTTTAATTATAACATAAGTTCATTCATGGTTTTATATTTTGTACTCTTTTATGTCATGAACTAAAATATGTGTTGTTTTTATAGGATTATTTGCATCGTCATAATGCTGTTGGCCATGATCAGGGTACTGTAGGTGCTACCCAAGGAGTAGGGGTTAGTACAAGTGTCGATCTTGATCTTCTTGCACATACATCACATCATCCAACCCCATCATCCGTGCCTATATTGTCATCTCAAATGTCAGAAACACATAACATGCAGGCATCGGGTAGTCAACACTCTCGTAGTGAACACATGCCAGAACATGCGTCAAGACATGTACCTGGGGATGCAGAGGCCACAACTAGTACTGGTGATGTTTTAGCAGCATTTATTGGATCTTCTTGTATTATTAGTACGGGAACATTGCCGGTCACATTTGTGGTGACCAAGGATTTCATTCCCATAAAGATAGAGAAGGTCCCAGGTACTTTAAAATGTTTTAATTATTATTATATATAATCTAAATGAAATTTACTTATTGATCACTCTTTTTAGACTAATGATCCCATGATAATTTTGCAAGAAATGATGTTTTTTATAAAAATCTAAGTGATATTACAGTGGAGCTCTTCGGTCCCACCATATGTACATGATGGAATGCCCAAAATGAAGATTTAAAAGATGAGCCCATTAACCGTTTAGTTGTGTTTTTTGGTGAAAAAACATTCAGCCGAACGAAGGTCCTTAAGAAAGTTGGTACCTATCTAAAGTATAGTATGTGAGGGACCAATATAGGTGACATTTAGAGAAGAACAAAAAGTACGAGCATCCCCCCATGATTCCAGAGAGGGAGTGGAAGGACCTAGTGTTGGATGGAAAGGAGAAGGCTGAAAAGAAAAAAGGAAAGACACCACCAGGCCAAGGAAGGTATGTGATACTATCAACAATGTAATTATATATTGATTACTCCTTTTTACATAATCTAACATATTTCAAACTTTTCACAGGCTGCTTGACACATCAAAGGCAACAAAGGAAAGACTAGAAAAACACAGGAAACACAAACTTGGCTCTGGTGGTTATATGAAATTAGCCACACGAATTGTAAGTATCAATAAATGAAATATTGCATCCAAATAATAAATTGTAAACAATTTTGGTTTTATCACACCATAGAAGCAAAATTCATGATCTTATGCAAAAATGAAAGGCTCTAAATTCAATAGAGTGCCCACAAAAGAGGACCTGAAGATTTCCTTCCAGCAAGGCTATGGAGTCATGAATGAACGCCTAAGAGTCTTGACTGGGAAAAGAAAATCTTCCACTGCATCTGACATGCAGGTAAATAAACTCAATAAAGTTTATTTAAAATTGAATACTTGTGCAATCTATTCAATATTAATTTCCACCATAAATTAATTATGTGCCTATTTTTTTAAACATACAAGCAATGATAATACTGTACATGACATTGGAATGCGGCCTGGTGAGGGTGGAGCACAACCTATAGATGAAGGTCATGGTGTGCGTCCTGGTACTGGATGTATTCATGTGCTATACAAAACAAAGTATGGATTAATACAATTAAACATATTTAATTGCAATTGGTGTATTAATTAATGTAACCTTTCGTGTTTCAACTTTAGAGGATGTAGAGCGTGATCAACATGTTGAGCATGATCAGGCTAGAGAAGATCAGGAACATGATGTGGCCCCATCAGGTAAAAAGGACTACTCTGATGTTCTTTTAAACATATTTAATTGAAATTGGTGTATTAATTAATGTAACCTTTCGTGTTTCAACTCCATATCACAATTTAGAGGGTGTTCAACATGTTGAGCATGAGGCTATAAGAGAAGATCAGGAACATGATGTGGCCCCATCAGGTAAAGATAACCACTCTATTGTTCTTTTAATTAGTGAAATACTTGTAACAATAATTATAAAACATATCAATTTAACATTTCTTTGTTATTGCAGCAGACCCCCCCTTGCAGCAACATCCATGTCGTGAGCACACGACTAGGCATACATTAAGATCACAAACAAAGGGAAAAACAATTGAAGGGGGGACAAATGATTTAGAAAATGATACTCCACTTAAGCTTTTTTTAGCTTCAATAAAGAAACAAAAAAAAGTGATTGTAATCATATTATGAATGAATGTGAATATGTTAATGAATGAATGTTATATGTTAATGAATGAATGCTATATGTTATTATGGATGAATGAATGATTAATGTTATATGATTGGGTATGGGGAATTGAGAGTGATGTGAGGGGGGAGGGGCCAAATGAGCTTCCACTGTCATGTGGTTGGCCCTGTTAAGTAGAGAATATTAAACTATTCTCAAAACAAAGAGAAGCTCAATAAGGTAATGAAATTTTGAATATAAGAAATGCATCATTTGAAGCATCAAACCAATATGAAAAGATGAAAGAAAGTGCTAAATTTTCATTGTGGTGGCAGAAAAATGATTCTTTACACCTTGATGCCTTCATTTTCCAAGCCAATTTCTCCTACTTTGCATAGCTCCACCATGTTTGTGGATGTGATATGACTCCTACAAAAAAAACATGTACCAATTTACGGCCTTCAATCCAACTACATCCAAGTATTTTTTTAATTCCTCTATCTTTCATCAATCTGTTTACTATTTGAACCTCATACAGATGTTTTAGATGAAGAACCCATTATTGTGAAATGTTCCTCCAATTGAGTAAAGTGAATCCATGCTCTGTATCATAATTTAAAGTTGTTTCCATTCCAATGTTCTGAGTTTAGTTTGTTTTTATGGATTTCTATGAATACCACATTGTGTTGTGTGTGGATTTGTTTTCAAAGCTCTGTTTCTTTTGTTTTTAGTGTTGACATAACTCTAAAATTTAACTTTTGTGCATAATAGGTTAGTGGAAAAATTGACAGCTTTGAAGGGTTTAGAGGCTTGATTGAGATAGATACACGGATATTTGGATCTTATTGTTGATGGGAGGCTTCCACTTAACCATGAAATTTTGTACCATCTGTAGGTATGCAAAAATTTCTCTACTTACATTCATTCAAGAGGCTAGATCACTTATCTTTTGTCATATGGTTGGATTAATGTGGCATACAATGTCAATGTGGGCTATAGTTTTTTTAATATGTTCAAGTTATGCATAGTTTACAATGAATAGGGGGTAAAAAGGGGTGTGTAAGTTAAAACAACCATAATTAACAATCATTCTTTAAACTATGTTATATTTATTCATTATTCCTAAAATTATTAAACATATAGACTAGGAAGAGAACTCTATTCAATACATGAGTATGTACTAAATATATTGTTGTATCCAAGACCTATGATATTGGATATATCTAGGAAGGCCCAAGAAAGGAGTTACATGTATATAATTAGTTGATTAGATGTCTGAGAAGTTTTGGAAGAATAACAATTCATGACTTGTACATGTAACAATAAATAACAATGCACTAGTTTCAATAAGAGTTGCATGGACATGGATATAGACACAGATGTGATTTTTTTTCAATTCCCCCCCTTCTGTTCTTATGGTATTGATCTTATTATAGGTCCTCTCTATATTTCTAGCATTGTATTGAACACTACCTCTAAAACAAAAGCAACATTTTGTCTACTCTTGTACAATTGTTCTTTTTGTAATTCCAATTATTTTCCTATACTACAACTTTTGGAATATTTTGAAAAGTGAACTTACAATTTAGTATGCAAATTCATCCATGTTTCAAAACTTGCAACCTCAAGATGGATAAATACTATCTCACAAACCTGCACCATCATTCCTCTTCATTCTTACAAGGTACTTTGCTGTCCTTTAATACTTTGATAGTTATTTTATGACATTTGGCTCAATTCCAGAGTGCTATAGCAATCTATTCTATGATCAACATTTAATATAAGTTTATATCATCAAATACATGTCATGTATGGTGTTTTGTAATGCATGTGAAGCTAACTTGTAATCCTTTGAATGGTCATACCACCAAATAGTTATCATTTCTAGGTTGTCTTCATATAATATAAGTTTATATCAATAAATAGAAAGAGATAGAGAGAGGACTGAGAGGGATAGAAAGATGTCTTCATATTGCGCAATATCTTGTTGAACCTTTCTTGCTGCAATGGGGTTGGCATATTTGTGAGCACTATTATTGTGTGTACTTGCTTGTGTAGGTGCATTTGTGGATTGTCAGAAGCACAAATTTCTATGTGTGGGAAATGATCTTGCAACATTGTTTAGTAGAGACCAAAGCTAGTTTGGCTTGTGCTATTAACTCAAGGAGGTTAAGTTTCCACTCGTCATTATGTATTGTCCATTTTTGTGCCTTAAAATGGTAAATTCCATCATGATCATACACTCATGGTTTTCCAATATAAACAAATTACATCTTATTATGTATAATTTTAGTTATCTCCTCCCGATTTTAAATAAGTAATATTATTTTTCAATAATATTTTAACCAATAGATGTGTCTGGAAAAATTCATAGACTCCTATGTTTTCCTTGAAAGAGCTCACTAATGGAGAGCAAAGGCCATAGAAGACTCTCACTGATAGGCAACAAGTATATGATTCTGACCTTCTAGAGGAGTATCTATCTCTTCTATTTGTATTTCGAGTTATATCACTTTTTTGCTTAGGCACATTATATTATAAAGCTCTGGCGATTTTTTTATTCCCTTACACTACATTTTTTTTGTTATTTTGGTTTCAGGAAAATCAAGATGCATTGATCAAGTGTATCATAGAAGATGTTGGCTTTAATAATGGAAGACCTATAGCTGCATGTATCATCTATAAGTCACTTCTCTAATGGCGTTCATTTGAAGTTGAAAGAGAGTGTTTTTTATTGTATCATTCAAACGTCTAGTTCAACAATTGAGGTATCATTGATTCTGCATTTCCCCAGTTCTAAGTAGTTTATGTGAATTGTCCCTACAAAATATAATGATTTACTCATGTAAATTTCTCAATAATAACTACATTTTGAGTCAGAAAGGGATGTAATTGGCCCTATAGAATATAATTACCCATGGTCACCTCATTCTACTCCTAAAAATCCTTTTGATAAAATATATTGTGGCAAACAAATCACATCGGCATGAGCTGGTATGGGTCCTCCCGACCTATTATGGGTTACAAGGAACTTTTTCAGACATTGATGAGACATCAAAATTGTTGTAGTGATCAAGATTACTAAAGAAGACATATCGGGGAGATTGGCTTATGGTCTCATCAATGAAGATAATCTATCGGCAAGACAAGTCATCTCAACATGAAAAATATATGTTGGCCAGAACGTTTAAGTCTCACTGATGAAGTTTCATCGGCGAGACCATCATTTCTTTCACCAACAGGAGCACTAGGAATATATCGGCGAGACATAGCAGGTCGGGTAAACATTTAGAACTTACCCTGATGGTATAAGTCTCGCTGATATACTTCCTCATGCTCTGTCAATGAGACCATAAGTCAGTCCTCCTAATAAATCTTAAAAAAAAATTGCAACGTTTCATCAAAATTTTGATACCACAGTACGATGAAAAAAAAAGGTGCAACAAGGTTGCTATACCTCCGATGAAGTTTTTATCTCATTCCAATGGCGAGATCGTTGAACAAACAAAAAATGTTTGTCAGAATATTGGGGAGACTGGCTTATGGTCTCATCGATGAAGATAATCTATCAGAAAGACAAGTCATCTCGACATGAAAAATATATGCTGGCCCAAACGTTTAAGTCTCACCGATGAAGTTTCATCGGTGAGACTGTCATTTATTTCATTGACAAGAGCACTAGGAATATATCAACGAGACATAGTGGGTCAGGTAAACATTCATAACTTACCCTGATGGTATAAGTCTCGCCGATATACTTCCTTGTGCTCATCGATGAGACCAAAAGTTAGTCCTCCTAATATAGCTATAGCTCCGACACAATTTTGATCTCATTCCTATCACGAGATCATCGAACAAACGATGGATGTTTGTTCAAATTTTGATGAAACTTGGTCATAATTTCCAAAAACATCTCATGTTGTTTTAACAATTTGGCAGAGGCATGCCACGTGTGTTATGGCTACTGTTCATTGCTAGATTGATGCAATGTTCGTCAATATTCTGACGAACAGGAGGTCCATTTTTTGTGGCAGAAACCAACAAATTTCAATCATGAATTCAATGTTTTGAAGCTCGTTGGGATATCGACGAAAATTTAGTGACAAAAAATTTCCAAGAGATTCATCGAAATTCTGACAATAGTTTGTCGATAGTTCCACAAACGTTCGTCAGAAAGTGGAGTCAAATACAATAGTGATCTCTCTCCCATCCCTCTATCCCAAGTACTCCCTCTCCCTCCC
>VDFB02245676.1:0-46619 GCA_007258455.2 Sequoia sempervirens | reverse complement strand
AGGGTAGAGGGTTTAGGGTAGATGGTATAGGGTAGAAGGTTGAGGGTAGAGGGTAGAGGGTATAGGTTAGAGGGTTTAGGGTTGAGAGTAGAGGGTGTAGGGTTGAGAGAGAGAGAGGGGGGGTGTTGAGGATTTTAGGGTTTACGGTTTAAGGGTAGAGGGTGTAAGGTTGAGAGAGAGAAGGGGGTTGAGGGTTTAAGGGTTTTAGGGTTTAAGGATTGAGAGAGAGAGGAGGGGTTGATGGTTTTAGGGTTTAGGGTTTACAATTTAAGGGGTTACAGTTTAAGGGTAGAGGGTGTAGGGTTGAGAGAGAGAGAGAGATAGGGGTTGATGGTTATAGGGTTTTAGGGTTTACGGTTTAAGGGTTGAGGGTAGAGGGTTTAAGGTTTAGGGTTTTAGGGTTTTAGGGTAGAGGGTAGAGGGTTGAGAGAGAGAGAGAGAGTTGGGGGTTTTAGGGTTGAGGGTTTAAGGGTTTATGGTTACAGTTTAAGGGTAGATTTTAGACAAATCTATTTCACTCCAACCCCTCTCCCAATGTGAGGTCTTTCCCCCCACCCTAACTAGATAACTCTCTACCTGTCTCAAGTCTCTATCATTCTCAGGTCTCAGTCCCCGCCACGCTACTAGGACTAATCTCTCTCACTCATATCCCCTCTCCCTCTATCTCAAGTCTCACTCCCTTCCTATTGATATTGTGAAAGCATTTCAAAGCACCACATTTGGCGCTCTCCAAATTTGGCAAGTGCCAAATGTGTTTTTTTACCTTGAAATGGTAAAATAGGGGTTCACCCCATGATTCTAGCCCATATGCTTTTTATTTTTTCTAGTTCAATGCTTAATCTGATAGAGAAACACCTTTTTTATGCAATTGACTCCCTGTTGTACTAATCTATGCTTGATCCATCACCTTTTTTCCACCAATTTGCATGCAAACAATGTAGATGAAGACATTTTGAAGTTTCAACATAATTTTACATTATCTCAGGTAATATATTCATTTTTGGTAATATTGAAATGTTTATATTTAGTATGTTTGTTTATTTTTGACAATAATCTAATTTCCTTTAATGATTTTATTAATCATAACAATTGGACATATAATTCAACATTGAATTAGATGAGAGTTGCATAAAAAAAGTTTAATTTTTATGACTTTGAAGAAAAAAATGAAAACCATGACATAATTTAGATGAATTCATGTTTAAACTTATATAAACGACATCAACTTAACACAAATTTTCTTATGAATTCTATTTTCATTGCTTATAGTAGTCCATTTCCAGCATGCTTAGATAAACGAATTCAACTTAACACAAGTTTTTTTGTTTTGTTTTGACAATTTATAGACCATTCATTTGATAATTTTATTAATCTTCATTGTTACACATAGAATTGAACATTAAATTCATTATTACTGATGGTTGTGGGAAAAAAATTATTTTCAACTAATTTGGAAAACCTAAGAGCTTTCATCAATGTTAATGTGCAAGTTTCTATTAATTTTTTTGTGCCATAAAGAATTCACCTTCATCATGTGCTTAGATAATTTCAAGTGAATCAAGACATAGTTGGTTTAATGAAAGTTTCCATGCATTCATACCATTTACCATTATTCCTTGGTAGATTTATGTATGAAAAATGTTGTAGCATATAGACATGTTTTATAATTCCAAACAACTCACTGCCTTCTTTCATAAAATGCTTTGGTGTGTTCAATAAAATGCAATGTAATCAGTGTTATCAATATGTTTCATAAAATGCATTACTTACTTTGTTCTATGTGTGATTGTGAATATGAAGCATTCAACATCATGCCGAGGAAACGACCAAATTCTCTAACACCAGAATAATGTGAAGTAAAAAATGCAAGGAAAAGAGAATAAAAAATTGCAACTCATGAAGCAAAAGAATTGCAGCCCATAAAACCAAAAATTCTCGTGCAATCTAAGAGAGATGTACAATTGGAAAAGTAAAGAGCACGAATGGAAATTTTTTGTGGAAGGACACAAATGAATCCCCAAGTTGGAGGCATATCATCAACCATAGGTGAAGTTCAATGCACATCTCTAGTTGAAGACACACCATCAACAACATTGTGTTTCAAAGTACATTAGAAAACATGCCTCTATTTGAAGTCACTCCACAAATGACATCTCAAGTTGGAGGTACAACATCGTTTACATGTCAATCTCAAGGTATATCACCAATTGCACCTCCGATTGAAGGTACACGATCTATCCCTGATGTTGTTGACATTCCTAATGTTGAAACAAATTTACATTTGAGAACTCCTCCTAGAGTTTTGCATAGAAAACCTATATTTTTTATTGATATTGATTCCAATGTTTTGAAATGGATGCCTAATAAGATGCCAAAACATAGATGTCAAAGCGCTGCACAAAGGATATGGAGTTTTTTGAGAAGCTAAGTGAGGGTGGAAGATGCCAACTATTTGTAGAAATGATGAGGCAACTCAAATTTAGGCCCACCATGAAGGATCTTGGGCTGAGAGTTTCGAATGACTCAAGTGAAAATTCCATTGTAAATAACTTGATGAGTGCATATGAGAGTGTGGGTTCTACCTCACGCACGAAGGATAGTTGTGCCACAAGATGTGTGATGACAACAACATTGTTAAGCAGTCAAAAAAGGAGCAAGGTGAACCTTACAAAGACAAGTAAGTCTTTGAAAATAAGTAGATCATCTCTAATGAGAGCCAAAGGAACGCGTGAAATATTGGAGGAACCAAATAGCAATGAGTTATGGGCATTCTTGGGTAGAGTGCCACAGAAAGATAAAAGAATTGCTCAAGGCTTGAGATCTTTAATAGTAGATTATTGGAAGGATAACACAAGGACCTCTCCTAATAAAAGAGATGTTGTAATAAGGATAATTGGTTGTAAAATTTGTGAGCCACATCCAAAGTATTATTTGGATACCACTCAAATCCATTTTTTTGCTAATTTTGTACAAAAGTTTCCTGAAATTAAAATATGTCAAAGGTATTTTGAAATGCTAAAGCCTTTTTTTGTCAAAATAAATCACACACGAACTACTTGTTGTAGAGTACATATTAATTTTTCTAACCATTATGATGTTTATCGACGTATATTTGTAGATATGCATATTGACAATGTTTTGTAGGATTGTAACATAAGGCCTTAGGGAACACTTGAAGGAGTAGGTGTCGAAACTCTTGAAGGAGATAAAGAAAAAGAGATGCCTAAAGAGGTATGTGTTTATTTTATTTTGTGTTTGGTAAATATGTTCCTATTACCGACAATTATATGCTAACTTGTATCAATTTGATGTTTTTGTGTTCACCTATATAGATTGACATTGCAAAAGTTGGTATGATTGGTTCTTTAAGAGGGGCATATTCTAGGACTCATGACGGTTTGAAGAGACATATATATATATGAGGTAATCAAGATTTCAATTTTAGAGTTCAATTATAATTCAATGTATATTGATTTTGATGTTAATTATTCGATTTTAAATTATATAATATAACTAATCTCAATTGTGGTTTGAATTTTTCTTGTGAAGTTACCTTCAGAGCCAAAGAGTGTTTCAAAGAGGCTCCATTTTGATGATCCACCTATAGTTTAGGATGAGATAGAAATTTTGACATGTATATTATGAATAGATATCAAGATGGCATATGCCACACTTTGTAAAACTTTGTTTGAGTTGGCGTTGATGCCATTTTTGTAAATGGACACACACTTGATTATTGGATAATTTGATATATAAAAGTTGAGAATTGAAATAATTTGTTCGTCATGTGCATGTTTAAACTGTTCTAAAATTTAATCTTCAACAATTGTTAAATATCAATGTACAATATCATAAAAAACAATGGCTATATTATATAGTTGACAATCAAAAATAATGAATAATGGTTAAATTATATCATATATTGCTTAGTTATATTATGGTTAAATTATATAGTTTAAACAACTTTGAAGACAAGAACAATGGTAAATTTTAACATTTTAACTTTAAAGTTTAAATACACAAATGTCATTTTCTCACACTACATATTTCATATTGCATTATCATTACACATTGAAATACAAAAAATATCATAGTTTTATGTTGATAAACATGCCAAAGTGATGCAGAGCAGGGTGGGAAACTCTCAACAAACCAACTACCCTTTAATCTTCCTTCTAGACACAAAACACCATTGGATAGTCATGAGCAGGGTACATAAGCACTAAATCAACAATCATCTTCCAATGAAACACTGGCCAATACTCCAAAACTCAAAACCCTCACTTTTGACAAGTTTCAAAGGGGGTTTATTGAAAACCTCACCTCCAGACCTCTCCTCACCTTTTAAATGCCTCCAACACCTTCAAATATGTTTTCCCTTGCTTAATTAACTCTTAGAAAGTGCTTCCCCAAGTGTTTTCCATCACTACCTACTCTTACCCTCCAAATTTCACTCGAAACACACATTCTTGACAACTAGGCATCATGCCCAAACCCCCAAATGGCCACCCCTGCTCTTGAAATCATGGAAACATGCCCCCTACACCTAATTATGCCATTCCATCAAGTTACAATAGAATACAATGGGTGGAAAAGACATTTGGTGGAAATTTCCACGTTGCCCCTATGGAAAAAGCGTGACTTTAGGCCTAGGAGGCATAGCTTGAAGTAGTAGATTAAAGCAATAGTTTGGAAGAAGGTTTTAAACCTGGTTGTTTTAGTGTTACTAGGTGAATTTTGATGTGATAGAAGGTCTGCAAAGGTATGGTAGGTCATCTGGATGTTTGGGCTTGAAGCCCTAGTTGAACAAAAAGTGAAAAGGGGTGAAATTGAGAGGCTTAAAGAAGGAAATGTGTGAGAAATTTGGGAGAAGCATAATTTGAAGGTGAATTAAGTTTTTTCAGGGTGAAAAAAGAGTGTTTGAAAATATTTTGAAGTTGAAAGAGGTCTGGAGATGGGTTTTTCAATAAACACCTGCTTATTTGGTGAAAAATGAAGGTTTCATGAAAGAGGGTCTTAGCAAGTGAGTTTTGACTCAGTGGTTAAATAATTTGTGGTTTTGGAGGTATTTTGAGTACTTTCCAATGGTATTTTTATTGATGCGCTGAATTGCTCCGAGCTACATTCAACCGACTGAATCCCTTAAGAGTCTGAAGTGCAAAATGGCTACAAACTTCAACATGACATTACTTGCACACCGTGAGGCTTAGAAACTTCTTGTTAGAGCCCATGGGATCATGTTGTGCCCCTCTACAATAACCTCTCTCAATTTTTTCTATCTTGAATGCATGCTCCTATGGCAACGAGATTTCACTTGGGCAAAAAGTTGTCAAATGCAAGTAGTGCAAAGTTGCAAAGCAGTGCAAATTTTATTTTTTAACTCGTATGACCAAACTAACTATTCCAACACGTCTAAGTGGGTACGTTTATGCTAGGAATGTTCCTATTTCACACCCAAACATGCCAAATCTCTCTGAGCTACGTTCAACCTGTTGAATCTCTTAAGAGTCTGAAGTGCAAAATAGCTGCAAACTTCAGCATGACGTTACTTGTACACTGTGAGGCTTAGAAACTTCTCATCAAATCCTATGAGATTGTGTTTTTCCCCTCTAATATAACCTCTCTCTATTTTCTCTATCTCGGAGGCATTCTCTTGTGGTGGCGATATTTCACTTGGAGAAAAAGTTGTCAAATGCAAGTAGTGCAAAGTTGCAAAGTGGTGCAACTTTCGTTTTGTAACTCATGTGAGAAAAATAACTATTTCAAAACGTCTGAGTGGGTACGTTTATTCTAGGAATGGTCCTCTTTTGCACCCAAATGCACTGAATCACTCTGAGCTACGTTCAACTGGTTGAATCCCTTAAGAGTCTAAAGTGCAAAATGGCTGCAAACTTCAGCATGCCATTACTCGGACATCGTGAGGCTTAAAAAAAATTTGTTAGATCTTATGGGATCCTGTTGTGTCCGTCTAAAATAACCTCTCTTTGTTTTTGCTTTCTTAGAGGCATTCTCCTGTGGCAGCGAGATTTCTCTTGGGAAAAAATTGTCAAATGCAAGTAGTGAAAAGTTGCAAAGTGGTGCAACTTTCATTCTGCAATTCGTCTGACCAAACTAACTATTCCAATGCATCCAAGTGGGTACGTTTACGCTAGGTTTGGTCCTCTTTTTCACCCAAATGCACCGAATCGCTTCGAGCTACGTTCAACTGCCTGAATCCCTTAAGAGTATGAAGTGCAAATGACTGCAAACTTCAATATGACATTAATCAGACACCGTGAGGCTTAAAAACTTCTTGTTTGAGCCTATGAGATCATGTTGTGCTTCTTTACAATAAAATCTCTTTATTTTTTCTATCTCGGAGGTGTTTTCCTGTGGCGGCGAGATTTCACTTGGGAAAAAGTTGTCAAATGCAAGTAGTGAAAAGTTGCAAAGTGGTGCAACTTTCGTTTTGCAACTCGTGTGACCAAACTAACTGTTCCAACACGTCCGAGTGGGTACATTTAAATTGGGCATGGTACTCTTTCACACCCAAAGACTTTGAATCACTCCAAGCTACATTCAACCGGCTGAATCCCTTAAGAGTCTAAAGTGCAAAATGGCTGCAAACTTCAGCATGGCGTTACTCTAACATTGTGACACTTAAAAAATTCTCATCTATGCCTATGGGATAATGTTGTTCCCCCCTACAATAACCTCTCTTGGTTTTCACTATCTCGGAGGCATTCTCCTGTGGCAGCGAGATTTTGCTTGGAGAATAAGTTGTCCAATGCAAGTAGTGCAAAGCTTCAAAGTGGTGCAACTTTCGTTCTGCAACTCGTATGACCAAACTAACTATTCCAATGCATCTGAGTGGGTATGTTTATGCTAGGAATATTCCTCTTTCGCACCCAAACATAGTGAATCACTCCAAGTTACGTTCAACCGATTGAATCTCTTAAGAGTCCAAAGTGTAAAATGGATGCAAACTTCAGCATGACATTACTCGGACACTGTGAGGCTTAGAAAATTCTTGTTAGATTCTATAGGATCATGTTGTGCCCCTATACAATAATCTCTCTCAGTTTTCACTATCTCAGAGGTGTTCTCTTTTGGCGGCAATATTTCGCTTGGGGAAAAAGTTGTCAATGCAAGTAGTGAAAAGTTGCAAAGTGGTGCAACTTTCGTTCTGCAACTCGTCTGACCAAACTAACTATTCCAACACATCCAAGTGGGTAAATTTACACTAGTAATTTTCCTCTTTCACACCCAAACATGCCAAATCGCTCTGAGTTATGTTCAACCAACTAAATCCCTTAAGAGTCTGAAGTACAAAATGGCTGCAAACTTTAGCATTACATTACTTGGACACCATGAGGCTTAGAAACTTCTCATCTGAGCCTATGGGATTTTTTTGTACCCTTCTACAATAACCTCAATCATTTTTTTCTATCTCAGAGGCGTTTTCCTGTGGTGGTGAGATTTCACTTGGGGAAAAAGTTGTCAAATGCAAGTAGTGCAAAGTTGCAAAGTGGTGCAACTTTCATTCTGCAACTCGTGTGACCAAAATAACTATTTCAACACATATGAGTGGGTAATTTTACGCTAGGAATGGTCCTCTTTCACACCCAAATGCGCTAAATCACTCTAAGCTACATTCAACCAACTGAATCCCTTAAGAGTCTGAAGTGAAAAATGGCTGAAAACTTTAGCATGATGTTACTCGAACAACATGATTCTTAAAAAAATTTCGTCTAAGCCTATGGGATCATGTTATTCCCCTCTACAATAACCTCTCTCATTTTTCGCTATCTCAGAGGCATTCTCCTGTGGCGGCGAGATTTCGCTTGGGGATAAGTTGTCAAATGCAAGTAGTGAAAAGTTGCAAAGTGGTGCAACTCGTCTGACCAAACTAACTATTACAATGCATCTGATTGGGTACGTTTACGCTAGGAATGGTCCTCTTTCACACCAAACACGCCGAATCGCTCTGAGCTACCTTCAACTAATTGAATCCCTTAAGAGTTTGAAGTGCAAATGGCTACAAACTTTAGCATGACATTACTCGGACACTATGAGGCTTAGAAACTTCTTGTCTAATCATATAGAATCATGTTGTACCCCTATACAATAACCTCTCTCATTTTTTGCTATCTTGGAGGCATTTTCCTGTAGCGGAGAGATTTCGCTTGGGGAAAAAGTTATCAAATGCGAGTAGTGCAAAGTTGTAAAGTGGTGCAACTTTCATTCTGCAACTTGTGTGACCAAAATAATTGTTCCAATGCATTTGAGTGGGTATGTTTATGCTAGGAAAGGTTCTCTTTCACACCCAAATGCACCAAATCGCTCTGAGCTATGTTCAACTAGTTGAATCCCTTAAAAGTCTGAAGTGCAAAATGGCTGCAAACTTCAACATGACATTAGTCAGACACCATGGTTCTTAGAAACTTCTCATCTAATCCTATGGGATCATGTTGTGCCCCTCTACAATAACCTCTCTCAGTTTTCTCATGGAAGGAAAATAAGCATGTCTAAGTCAAGAGAAAGTCCGCCCAATCTTGGCAAGGCACAAGCAAAGTCCGCCATGCCCATGGTCAAGGAAAATGTCCAAGATGATGCAAAGTCCACTTGGGAAAGAAAATATATGTCCAAACTACTGTCAAGTATTCCCTTAGCTTGAATAATTCTTGTACAAGAAAAAGGTAAAGTCCACCCAACGCAACGCATGCATGGAAAAGACAATGTAAATTCAGTCCAACTCAAAGCATACATGGAAAAGACAACTTAAAGTCCTCCCCAAGCTGAAAATAGGAGATGAAAAACATTTCTTGAAGTCTTCCTTAGGCCAAGATCAAATGGGACATCCAACACACTGAGATGGTGCCTCGTCATCTTCCAACCAATCAAATTTTTCCAAGCTAGCATGTCTAGGTTCAATGAACCTGACACTTCATAATGCAACAAATTTTTATTGTTGGTTTATATTTAGTAGAAAGACAAGTGTCCTCAAATGTAATTTTATCATTGGTTGAGAGGTAGTTAGCTGTGAAAAACCCTAATTAGGGTTTTATTTTGTAATCTTGATGGTTGGTTCAAAATCAATCTTGGCCATTGAATTGTATTTGAGGAGCCTATAAATTGAGCTCACCCCTCATTTGTAAAACATGGGAGCATCCATCACATACTACCAGTTCACTACCTTGTTTATGCTTTCGCTTACTATTATGCTTTGATATATTTTTTCCAAGCATCCATCGCTTGTCTAAAAGCACTTGTTGTAGGCTCTTAGCCATAGTAGCAAGACAATGAACTGTTTGATAAAATGCTTTGGTAGACATGTATGAAAAATGTGATAGCATAGACAAGGTAGTAAACTATTTGAAAAAATGCCTCAAAGAAATGTGGTCTCATGGTGATGGAATGCCATGACAATCCAGGGAATTTTCTTGTCATGGCATTCCATCACCATGAGACCACATTTCTTTGAGGCATTTTTTCAAATAGTTCGCTACCTTGTCTATGCTATTGCTTACTATTACGCTTTGATGGATTTTTTCCAAGCATCCATATAGCTTGTTTGAAAGCACCTATTTTAGACTTTTAGCCATAGCAGCAAGATAGTGAATTGATTGATAAAATGCTTTGGTAGACATGTATAAAAAATGTGGTAGCATAGACAAGGAAGTGAACTATTTGAAAAAAAATCCTCAAAGAAATGTGTTCATTCCATGACAAGCACATTGACACCACATTTCTTTGAGGCATTTATTTGAACAATTCACTACCTTGTTGGTGCAGGAGCACCAAGCCTCCTGATATGGTACTTAATGGTCATGGATGGAATTGTGGTTAAGATAGGAGAGTTTGAGGTTTTTTTTCTTTTCAATAAGGTCTACTTAGACCATTCTCATGTTTCCAAAATGATTTGGAGTTTTCATTTGATAATTTGGCCATAACTTGTAATAATGTTAAAAGTTGTCAAGATGGTCAAATGTTGTCAAGGTAAGTAGAATAGGAAGTCATTTAAGAGGTTCTAGGGGATTAGGAAATAATAAAGAGTCAGAAGGAGGAAAATGTCAAATTTGTAAATTGCAAAAATGCAACAAATTTGAAAACCAACGACTACCTCCTTTGAAAAGTTGTTACTTGGTAGTTATAGACATTGGGAGAAGTTGGATTTGAATGTAATCATTATAAAATCCTAAAACATGGCTCGTGCATGGTTGTTGAAGGCAATTTGAAGATTGTACACATTTTGTTTTCATGAAATACAACGTTCTCAACAACTTTTTTCCTGTTTTTCTAAACTTTGAAGGTTTGGTACAGACCCATACAACTTGATTTTTCTCTAAAAATTATTAGATGTTTTAGGTATGTTTTTTTGCTCTCTAATGCTTCATATTTTATTTCTTAATCGTGCAAATTGAGGGAGAAATCTTTATTTTTCTAGGACTACTCATTTACCCTATTTTGGGGGTTTTGAAAAGGGAACAAAATGGGTTTCTAAGCCTTCCACCCACTGTATAGTCTTGTAACTTAGTGGATAGGATTAGATAGGTGAAATAAACATGTATGCATCTTTGTTTGTGCAGGGAAGGCATATTTCTTGATTTTGGTGAGTCCCTAGGGTTGTTTCCATTGGAATATGCATGAATTTAATGGGTACAAACCTAAATCTGATGATGGGGTGTTAGGAAAAGTTATCTTATGAAAATTTAAGCTTGTGGGGGTGAATTCAAGGGTATTTGACTAGGTGGAAAGTTTGGGAAGGGATTGGAAGTGTCTTTTTCAATATACCCTCATCAAAAGTGCACAAAATAAGGGTTTTTGGGTTTGGTGTGGAGGTGGCCGTACAAATGAAATATAATGGGGTATTTTGGGGTTTGATAACCTACCAATTTCTTCCCTAAATTCTCAAAGTGTTTGCACAAGTTTAAGAGGGGGGTCCTTTGTAAAATTGACCTATTTGGAGGCCTAAAACGGTGAGAAAGTCAATTTTCTCGAATTTGTTCCAAAGTAGTCATATGGGGGGCTAAGATATGTTTTGTAACTTTGTAATGGGTGTCTGAATCATCATATTTTTTTTAGGTTTTTTGGGAAGTTGTGGAGTTAAGTGCCTAAAAGCGGGTTTGCACTACTACTAGATTTGCAAGGGTGAAAGTGGGAAATCCTACCTTTGATTGATTTCAAAATTTGGGAGTTGTTTGGATTGGTCAAATAGATCCTTTTAATCTTGTTAGATGCCTCTTGAAGGAAAGTTGACACTTTGAGTGGGTTTGGGTCTCCTGTCTCTGCATCACTTGTCTATGCTATTGCTTCTTATTATGCTTTGAAAGATTTTTTCCAAGCATCCATAGCTTGTTTGCAAGCACCTATTTTAGGATTTTAGCCATAGCAGCAAGGTAGTGAATTGTTTGATAAAATTCTTTGGTAAACATGTATGAAAAATGTGGTAGCATAGACAAGGCAATGAATTGTTTGAAAAAATTCCTCAAAGAAACGCGGTCTCATGGTGATGGAATGGCATTAAAATCCATAACAATTTGCATGTCATGGCATTCCATCACCATGAGACCACATTTCCTTCAGGAATTTTTTTCAAGCAGTTCATTGCCTTGTCTATAGTATTGCTTGATATTATGCTTTTGATAGATTTTTTCCAAGCATCCATAGCTTGTTCGAAAGCACTTGTTTTATGCTTTTAGCCATAACAACAAGGCAATGAACTATTTGACAAAATAATTTGGTAGACATGTATGAAAAATGTGGTAACATAGACAAGGTAGTGAACTATTTGATAAAATATGTCAAAGAAATCTGGCCTCATAGAATGCCATGAAAACAAAATGCAATTGGTAGCTGCTCCTACTTATTATTTATGCAGTGTGAAGTAATTGCATAACTTCTTAGGTTGACTTTGTAAAAACTATATTGTAATTGAAATTTTGTCATCTATTAGCATCTAGTTATTAGTTATGCAGTGAATAAGTGAAGCATACATGTGAATAAGTGAAGCATACATGCAAATAAGTGAGGCATAAGTAATTGAGGAATTCCAAAGGATACAAACCACCAGGAATGGAGCTTATTTGTACAATATGCTTTAGATAGAGCTTATTGAGAAATCGACAGTAATTAATTAAGCATTAGATGTAAACAAAATCCAAGCCTTCAACATTCAAGCATACGATTTACACAATACGCATGATAACATCATTCAAGAATGATAGTAGCAAAATAATATTTTTTTAATAAAAAATTCATAAGGTATACAATGATATATATTGATAAAAGTATATACAATATATCCAAAAAATCCATACAGGCTTAGTACAAAGGAGCCATATTATGGACATAAAATGTCACGTATATATCGCTTGTACAAAACATATGTTCCAAAATGCCACAGGCATACAACAAACGACCCTAATACAGTCATCTCCCTCTAGGGGAAGGAAATAGAACCCGTGTTGCCTTTGAAATTTGGATGGATGGAGTGACTGTTGGTTCTCTGGTCTTTCAAACACACTCGCTAGTCCTCCTCTCTTCACTCTGTACCTTCAACTAATACAATAAAATGTAAATATGTTAATACATAGAAATTGAATTGTGGAATGACATATAACAAAATATAATCACTTACTGCATACAAATAGTCATCATTCACATTTACATCATTACCACGTCCACAATCTGGAGTGAAAACCACCTATAGTAACCATCAAGATAGAAATTAAGCTACACAAAAGTGTCGTGAAAAATTTCTATAATAGACCATAAAAGAGAAAATATAATGTCAAATTGACTAATCTATTGCATACCTCTCTCAATGGATCAGAACAGGCTATTGCTACAGCAACTTCGTGGTCCATCGTGCCACCAATATCACTAGGGTTGTCTGATGTAAACATCTACAAATGGTAAATGGAAGAGTAAATGGTAGGGTGAACTATTAAATCTTAATGGGATGGGATTAGGAAGGAATAAAGGAACAAAAAGTGAATTAGAAGAAGATAATGTGACACGATCAAGGAATACAAATGCAATGTTTGTGTTTCTCATCAATTTTTTAGATTTGTATATGCAAAATTATGAAAACTAGCTAACATTTTTTTACAACACCATTATTGAATAAAGGCTACCTAAGTGTAAGGTCCTTGAGGAAATGAATTGTGAGGTGTGGAGGTCAAAGGTCCACTAGGAAACTATTTGAAATCCAAAGCATGTTATGAGACAAACATTCAAATATAAAATTCAACTATTCAAATGCAATAATAATATATTTAATACTAGTTTCATACCTGTGGACTCAACGTCGAGAACGAATAAGGGTCTATAGGAATGGGGCACATCTCATGAACACTCTTACCCTGAAATTTCATCAAATCAAAATTATACTAATTTACTTATTCTTAAATTTTAAAATATAATTTAATAAACATTAAATGAACTTGCTGAATTTTACCTGATTGTCAATGTCGAATGTATCATTCAACAAATCATCTATGAAAGCCATCACCTCTGCAACTGATGTAGGTTGTGTAGTTGCATCCTGAGCACTTTGATAATCGTATGTGCAAACTACACCACAAGCGCCACAATGGTGGGGTGGAGCTCGGGGCCTACATGTATCCTCCACACCAGGCTCTACTAGAGGCCTCACACACTGTAAAATGGTCTGGGTGAGTGAGCCAATCGATTCTAGTGTGTCCACCTCTACACTATCCTTAAAAATGGAAGGAACGACAACATGCTTCACCATGGGTCCAACCAAGGGTCTCAGTGCCAACTGTGGATTACGTCATGCAATAGGTCTATCATGTGTGGAGCCCCCTCCTCTACCCTGAAAGTCTAAGATGTCAAAATAATTTAGCATCTTATTGAGGATAAACTCACAATAGAGTTTCCTCAAAAATTATTGTGGTACCTCATGGTTATTGTATGGAGGTTGGTCAAATACCATCCACCACCACTCCCAAAATTTATTTTTAATTAACTCATGGTGGCACCAATGGATGGGGAATCTCCTGCATGCATGAGACAAAGGTGCGTTGATTTTCGGGTCTATAAATAGGGCACACAAGTCGGCTTTGCTAATTTTTTGTTTTTTAACATATGCATATAACAAACCTCTAGCATAATATTGTCTCATCTCATGCCTCTTATTTGACCAAAGATTTATTTTCTCGCTCATTTCTCCTACATGAGATACAATGGACTTCAATGATTCAAAAATCCCTCTCCTATAAGGGTGGGTTTCGGCATGCTCGATTAATCTTCCAATTAATTGTTCAATGTATCTTTTATTGTTTTCAATTTAATTTAGAATATTTTATTGTGTTCCTTCAGGATGCCTATGAATTGATGAAGGGGTTTCAGGTTGTTCTTGAATAGGAGGCTCTTCCTGAGGGGGTGACTGTGAATTCTCAAAGTTTCGAGGTGGAGATTCATTCACTGATAATTAGAAGAAAATTTTATTATAAAAACCTATTTCAATTTGCATTCTAAATCAAATTTGAAATAAATAGAATAAAAATGCATACCTCTTCACAATCTTTGACGTCTCTGACGTGTTGGCGGCATCCTCATGAAAGATTGCAAGATAACGATGCAAATAATGGATGATATTTGGTGAGTGCGAGTTGCAGACCTCAAATCCTCCAAGCCAAGCCGCGGGTTGAAGAGATATGAGGGTTTGAAACATGTTTTTTTCTTTTATGTTGTGTAGGTTGTCTAATCTACTATATCTTGTATCATGTTTGTTTTGGCATGACTACCTTCAAATAGTTCATGTATTTATTATACCATGTGAGGTATGGAGTCAGCATGAGTGTGGTGGTCTAGAAGGGTATCTTTTTGGAAAAGAGATTGATTAATATAGTTGTAATTTCTTTCAGTAATGCAATTTTTCTATACAACTTAGAAGGAGAGTATTCCTACACTAGTTCTATTTGTTTCTTGAGTTTTTGGTGGCACGACTCTATGTGCAAGGAGTTTGAAGTAACAAAAGGTTCATCAAGGTATTGAAAGTTTAAGGCATGTGTGGAAATGGCTTGAAGTGTGTGGAGTGAGGATAGGACCTATTCAAGGTTCTCGTGGTGGCACAAGGCATCAAGATCTTTTGGCAAAAAATTTGGACTATTGTATTGCACATTTCATACAAATTGAATTTAGGTCCATCTTATGTTGTCTAGGTTGGTGTAGATCCCTGACTGAGATAAAAGAGTATTAATGTTATGTCATGTTTATGTTTTAAATGTTAAGATGCATTGTAAGGTACATCTAAATGTGTCACATAAGATTGGGATGTACAATTGTGTAATGAATGGAAGGTATGTGACAAAAGCATGAAGAAAAGGAGTTATAGTTTTAGTGGGTCATTCTTAGTTTCAGAGAGTGTTTGTTGTGTCTCTGGAGTTAAATTTCAAAAATTTCATTATTCTATATTCAAGCAAAATTGGTGTTCTACCTGTTGTATTGTTCTGATAGGGATTGGTGCTCCTATTCTAGTGGGGATTGGTGTCTTTTGTAGGTTGGTACTTGTTGATTCTTTTGGGGATTGGTGTCTTTGGTAGGTCGATACCTACATCACATTACAAAATTCACTTATTATATTCTTTCTTGTGAAACTTTCTCATCATGGTTTTTCCCATCTTGAGTTTCCACATAAATCTGGTGTTATGTGTTATCTTGTGTTGTGCTTTACTTACTAGCTTGTATGGTTTAGTGTTCTTCATGTTGAAAAACTATTTAATAATCATGAAGTTTTTTGGAATTATTGTAATTGTATGGATCTACTGATTCACTCCCCCACCTCTTCGTAGATTGTGTGCCCTTCAATTGGTATCTAATCCAAGTTCCTTTGAAAAATTCTAACAACTTAAGGTAGATCCGAGATGGCACAAGTAATTTCATCTAGAAACAAAGTATCATTTTTTTATGGATCTATTTTTTCCTTTTGGAAAATTAGGATGGATTCATATTTGATGGCTTTAGAGATAGACATCTAGATGTTAGTTGTAGAATGATATGATCCTCCTAAAAACATCCCTCCCCAGTATCAGGTAGGAAAGAGAGATCTTGAGCTCAATGCTAAGGATAGAAATGCTATTTTATGTGGTTTGACTAACACTGAATTCGTAAAAGTAATGGATTGTAGAATAGCAAAGGAAATATGGGAAAATTTGGAAACTATCTATGAAGGTGACGATAAATTAAAAGAAGCAAAGTTGTAGAATTATAGAGCGCACTTTGAAGGTCTGGGGATGAAAGAAGATGAGAACATTGCTACATTCATACTCTAGGTTGATGAAATTTTCAAGATCATATTTGAGGTCTTGGTGAGACCCTGGATAAGAAGGTTGTTGTGAAGAAGGTACTCAGATCCCTACCTAGAAGGTTTAATCCCAAAATATCTTCTATTGAAGAAGCTAAAGATTTGAATACTTTAAAGATGATTGAGTTGTATGGAACATTAACTACATTTGAAATGAGATTTTAAAGTGAGGATTCGATAAGGAAAGAAGCTACTTTTAGAGTATCTTTGAAGCAGATTGATCAAGATTTAGATTGAGGATCATATTTGGAAGAAGATAATTTTGTGAGGAAGTTGCAAAGAGGTTCCGATAAGTAAAAAGGTAAATTACCTTTTAAGTGTTTCAATTATGGAGAATTTGAACAGTTTATGGCTAAGTGTCCTCATAATAATACTAACAATGTTGAAAAAATTAATGGAAAGAAATCTTTTTCAGAGAATATCAAAAGGTCAGAAGAAACAGTGGAGGGGATTTCCTACTCCCAACTCCCAAGAAAACCAGGGTCTAAAGGGAAAAAATTACCCTCAGTCACCTCAATGACAAAGGTAGAAAGACAAGGTGGAAAAGGGAAGAAGAGCAAGGATTTTGGGAATTGAGTGAACAAACCACAGAGGTCTCAAATTGTAGACTAACTAGTTCTTTTCCAAAGGATGTCAGTGCAAGATATGGACAACAATACAAAACGTTGTCATCTCAAGGATGTGTTGGCATGTCATGCAAATAGAGAGCAGAGTTTACAATATGAAACTCATAGGGCATGCTAACAACCCAAGAACATTAATATGACAACTTAACAAGAAATGACAACATACTATAAACACATAGAAAGATAACTAGCACAACAAGAAGAATAGTATAAATGCAATAGATTAACTATGAACAAAATGACAAGTGAACGATAGTAGAAATCCAACTTATGGTAGGTCCAACCTCCTACAAGCTCCTCACAAATGAAGTACCTATACACACAAAGAGATGGAAAAATGTTGTGTTTGTTTTTTGGAGTTTACCTCAATCAAACCCTCGCTTTGGTGTTTCCACCTCCATGGATAGTCAATAGACCACAATAGAGAAAAGATTATAAAGAAAGAAGTAGACAATATGTATAGAAAACGAAGACAATCTATATGATATCTCTAATATTTATAATGCAAATAACAAAGAGTCTCACCCTCCCTTCTACAAGCTTGAGAAGCTAAGAGGAAGGACAAGAGCTTTGAGAGCACAAGAAAAATGTGTGAGTGTGATGTTGAGCTTGAGATCTACAAGAAAATGGTGTAGAAAGAATGGAAGTAAGAATGAAGAGAGTGAAGATTAGAAGTTGCAAGAATAAAAGTTAGAATGTGTGTCTGATTGAATGGAATGAAGTGGATTCAAAATGAGAATTGGAGGGCAGGGATAACTTTAAGAACCCCCCCTCGGTGAAGGTGTAAAATCCTGGTGAATCTTGTATACTTCTCGATAAAAATATTAATTTTATTGGTGAATTGTTTCATTTTTCAAGAAAAAAAATCTCAATTGGAGAATATTTTGCAATCGCTAGAAGTTTGTGGAAAATCCTAGCGAATTGCATTTTTTTAAAACCAATAAAATATTTTCATTTGCGATTAAAACCTATTTTCAAACCAATACAATATTCCCATTGGTGAATTAAACATGTTTTCAAACCAACAAGATATTTCTATTGGCGAATTAAAGCTATGCTCAAACAAATAAAATATTTTTGTTGGCGATTCAAAAATGTTTTCAAACTAAAAAAATGATTTTCATTGGTGAATTAAAACTTTTTTCAAATGAAGAAAAAAAATCTATTGGCAAAATAAACTGGTATGCCAATAATAAATCATAGCGTAGGTGGTGAAAATATCAAATGCTACATATTATTCTATTCTAGGACAAATTTTCCACACATCCAAATTCCTTCATAAAGTGTCTGGAATGGGGACAAGTGTCAACATATTCATTATGTATGAAGCCAAATGTCAACACAAATCAATATAACCCATGACCGTTCAATGATATTTTGATGGACGATTGTAGTTGCATTCCAGAAGCAAATGTATGAAGCACTAGACTTGTCAATTCAAGCCTTCAAAATAACACTAGAACCTTTAGATTTCCAAAAATCAAGGGTTGACATTTTATTACTGATTTTATTAATGATTCAAAAATGTTTTCAAACCAAAAAATATATTTTCATTGGCTAATTATTTTCATTGGTTCCTTGCTAGCTCGAGGGATTAAAATAATAAAATTAAGAAGCCATAAGGATAGTGGGTAGCTAACACCTATTCACCCTCGTGGCAGGCCCTACCATTGTTCAAAGGAACTGATGGTTGAACGTGATCAAATCAACAATTAAGATGTGCTCTGACAAATGAATCTCAGTCGTTCCTCGCTAGCCCGTGGGGGACCCACTATCAAATCTAGGCTTGTGGAGGGATAGCAGGCATGAGCCACGTGGCATCATCACCACCACCCATAAAATTATAAAGGGAATGGGAATATTTGGTGAAATATTTCTCAGCAATTATGAAAGGTTAAACAACATGCTATTAAAAGGGTGTATGAGCATGTGCAAAATTGTTCATTGAGATGTTCTAATCTTAGCCGTCTATTGCTAAAGGAGGATATATGTTATAATCACTAGCCTATTGGTTAAAGGGGAAGCAAGTTGATGGTCGTTAGGTTGATCTGGGTCGTTACCCGCTAGCCCGCAACTATTGATCTAAAACTTACAAATTTTAGAGGGGAAGCAGGTTGCTAACACGTGGCTTTTCTGTCTGCTTGTAAAGAGTGGTGGGGCCACAAAGCTAATGAAGGAGATGCACAAGAATGAAGGAAATATAAGTGACAAAGAATATTTCTGTTGCAAAGAGGAGGGAAAGTAAAGAAGGAGAATCATCTTCTAAGTGCAAATTAGGTGTTCAAAATGGGGACAAGTGTCAACATATTCATTATTTATAAAGCCGGATGTTAGCGCAAATCAATATAACCCACAATTTTCTGATGAATTTTTGATGGACGGTTGTAGTTGCACTCTGAAAGTAAATGTTTGAAGCACTAGAACTATTAGATTTCCAAAAATCAATGGTTGACATTTTATTACTTATTAAATCACTTAAAGTCATGATAGCCAAAATAATATTTTATTGTTGACTGGATACTGATAGTTGAAGGTCATTAAGTTATGACTTAAGCCTTTTGAGTCATTGTGATGACTAGCCCCTCGACCTAGGTGATTACTGGTTCCATGGAGTATCCAAGTCAGGTGATAAATATTTTCTCATGAAAATCAAAAGTTGAGATCGGCGATTAATGATTGTGATATATGTCCTCGGTGGGATCGAGATTTAGCTCATGGTTAATGGTCTAAAAGGAATCAATGGTCTAGGCTAAGTTTATCAAAGATAAATGGTTATCAAATATTCAAAATTAGGTTGCTCTTCTAAATTTCTAATCAAAGTGAGCAAATTTTTTGATTTGATAACTTGATACTGAAAATGGAAAAAAGTATGGCATGTCGCATGTTCTTTCTTTTTATCAATTTTTGTATATCCATTGAATTGTCTTTCTTTGAAGAAAGTGTGGTTGTGGTATTGTGGATTAATGCCATATGTACATCTGAAGCGATTAATTGGATAGCTTGATATTCAAAACTACATGATGTATTGTAGATGATGATTTCATTAATCCAATGATCAATTGAAACAAGATTTGTAATGATTTCATATCATTTGAGTGGTGATTTTGACAGCTTGTTAGTTTGAGGTACAGTTTGCATGTAGCTAGACATCAATCAAAATAAATATTTTAATTGTAAATGTAAGACTTAAGTTACACAAATCGATTAATTTGGTTTTTTGGTTTACATGATTATCATTATACCCAACCTCACACGACTCACATCAAATAGGGATCAAACTGGTAGTGGTACTGGTGGCCCATAAATAGGGATAGTGAGCACAACTAAAATCATTTGTTGAAGGCTAAAGGCTTTACTATTGAGTGCAATGTTATGAATTGTCATAAGGTTTTTTATTTTGTAAGGTTAATAAGGAAGACGATGATGTGGTATTATTGGGGATACTCTAAATCTCCTGCCTCTAGTTATGTAGTTACAAAGTAAAAGACCAATTTCCTTCAAGTTCAAAATGGGTGGAATTGGAAAGAAGTTGATCTAGTTTACCTAACTTTGAAGATAGGTTTTAAGCCAGGATGAGGAGCTCTAGTGGAGGTAAGTTCTTTCTTCAAATCTAGCGAATTCTCATACTCCATTTTGACATAGGCCCTCAAAGAGGAATGGTGGACTTACAAACTCACTGTGAGCTATCTAGATGCATGGAAGCTGTGATAGGTACATTTTTTATCTTCACAACTCCCATTTCTCCAGCATGGTAGGAAAGCCCTATAGAATCTCAAATTTATTTATTTGGTAATATGGTTTGGATCCCATAGCCGCCACTACCAACTTGGAATAAATTGTTTCATTTTGGGTTACTCTGGTGGGTTAGAATGACATGTTATAAATGTAGAACCTTTGCATTTATTTTCAGAGCCACATTTGTATTACATTGTCACCAGAAAAATCTTGGAATCAATTTGTAATCCATTTTCACGAGTAGTAGCTTGGAATCAATTATTTCTATGTAAAGTGACATTTGTCATTTATACAAAATAGGAGCTTGCATGCTCTACTCATCTTTAAAAAGATATGAAATAATGTAAGATTTTAATTCAGTTGTAATAAAATAAATGGTTGTGTTTATTTGTTATTCATTTACAATAAAGAATTATTTTATGAGCTTAGTGTTTATGAATCTATTCAAATCAGTTTTTTTCTTTAAGAAATTAAGTATTATCTATTTATGAAATATTTTCATGCATATTTAAAACATAAAGAAATACAAATGGAAAAAGAAAGTTTCCATCAAATTGACAAAAAAAATTATAAACACTAAAAGTTGTCACTCTTGCTAGGGTTTACCGAAATGATTGATTTCTAATGTGTCGTTGACTTTCTCCCCCAGTTCCTAGTAAAATTATTCATTTTATTAAGTCCTTTTCAATGTTAAGTTACCAACCCCTTGGCCTTGATGTCAATCCTAGTCCACTAAAGTTTAAAACAACTTTAAACACATTTTTATTGTTTACATCATAAATTACTCAACCGTTCGATGAACATTTGATGGATGGTTGTAGTTGCATTCCGGAATGAAATGCATAGACCATTAGGCTTGTGAACTTAAACCTCCAAAATCACCCTATAACCGTTAGATTTACAAAGAACAATGGTTTAGAATTTGTTGTCAATGCAAGACAACCATGTACTAATTGTGTAGTCCAGAAGCAACATGTTGGCATTTCATTCACTTTAATGTTCAAAAAAAAAAAAAATTTACTGCCAAGTGATTTTATTTTTAAGAGGGTCAGCACATGGGGAGATTTTAGATTTCTCATTGCAGTGCACCATGGAGATTCTGGGTTCCACTTCCAAAAAAACTAGTCCATGCCTATCAATATTAATCTTTTCAAGAATCAAAATATGGGTAAGTGAAAGATAGAATTCCTAAGCTACGTTTCATCGTTTCTTAAAATATTATTTTGTCAAACTTTGGGTTTAGGGTTGAGAGACAAGAAAAATTAAGGACTTAAGATGGAATTCACAATTTCACACTATATAAGCATGTCTACCATCACTAGCAGACTAGACAAATTTGTTGGGAAAGGAAGAGCAAGTTCAGATAGAAAATTAGATTAGTTTGAATTGCTTAAACCTCAAGTTTCACTAATGAATACCATGATATTTATGATCCTAAAATCTATGGTAGGCTTACCTCAAAAATTAGATTTTCATGTGAGAATAAGGCTGCAAAACAAATGTAATTTAATAGTTTTAGTGCACCGTGGGTAACTGGATTAGGGCACATGATGTTACATGAGGTTTTCTCTTTCCCAAAATTTATCATAGTCTATGCCCACAATTCTGATGATAACAAAAGAGCAATTGTAAATAAAGATACCAAAGAAGAAATTTTATCCATTAATGTAGAAGAATTTGGAAACATCCACATTGTCCTAGAATTTAAGCTTGTTAGTGATTATGAAGCAGTGGATGAAAGGGACAAAAATATTTTACTAAATAAAATAGTTCAAGAAAGAAACAACTTGAAGGGTAACCATAAGCCTCCTTGTCATTTTGAAATTTATTTTTAGATCATGGGCTCAAGATACTATTTCAATTCTAGCATTTTTCCTCGGACTAGATAGCAATTGGGAAGTGGGTGCAATCCTCCTTGAAATGGTATATAATATCCATTATGGTATTCCACATGTCTAATATAACTTTATTGAGCACATTGTAGAATCCATGCATAAACAATTTTTAATGATTAAAGGAGGTTCCACCAAGACATTTAGGTTCACAACCTACTTGTGCTATTTTTTTCTATTCGAATTTAGTGGAATGTTTCAAACCAACAAGCTTCAGATTCAGCCCTATAGTAATGCTGAGGAAAATAAAATGGCTCCAGTATATGATTGGACCAATAAGATAAGGATGCATGATTCTTGAAGGAACTACAATCATTTTGTAGACTAATTTTTGGCTCCATTACATCAAGCAATTACAAATAATCCAATGCCTAGATTTCCTATGTCATGTAGGAATTACATTCAACTAGGAAAACAAATGCAATTGGTTGATTGATACTTAATGGAAGAATATAATGTGATAATATTTTATGGATTGGGATTAGAGCCATACAAACTTCCAATCCATGTGACAAAAATGGTTTTTGCATTGGAATATGTAAGGCAAATGCAAAGTACTAATGAACTACACTTTTCCGGTTAGCAAAAGAAGACCTTATTTCCTTCTTTACCTTTTTCATGTGGAGGGTTCACATTTTGAGAGAAAAGCATTTAGTGCGGCACATGATCTTTTGATATTTTTTAATTTTTATGTTATATGTCACTTGTAGTATGATCCATGTGACACCATTAAATCAATGATTGTGGTCAATAGGAATGTTGTAAATAGAATTCAACATCAAAGTAAACCCTTGCTTGAGACCTTGAGAAACGAGGATTATTGGGATGAGGTCAAAATAGAAATGGAGAAAAATGTCATTGAGAAAGGTATTTCTTTTGAACAATTGTCAGTAGAAATTATGGAATTGCGCTAAAAGGCAATCAAGAGGTACAACAATTTTTATGAAAAAAGTGATAAACCATCTAGTAGAGTAAAAATGCTAGATTCTCTAGATAAGGAAGTTATAGATAAAAATTGGTCATGATAAAAAAAATACTGCCTTTTGGTCTATGAGGAAGGGGCTAGGTAAACCAAGAACTCTTGCAGAATTTGGAGATAACAAAGAAGATCATGATTTTAGAAAATTATGGAATATAGAGCATCCCAATGAACATGAAGATCAAGAAATTGATGATGAATCTAATGATGATAGGGAAGAACAAAGCTATGTCAAACTTGGTTTAAGTGAGGCCAAAAAAGAAGCATACACTTTAGGAGCATCCATAGCCGAAAAAATGGGTTATGAAGGTGGTCCTTTGGGGTCCCAAGGATAAGGCCCTTGGATGGTAACAGATGTAGAGCATAGAAAACCAGTTGATAAATCTGGCCTTGGAGTTGATAAAGTATACAAAGGGCATACAAGTAGAGCTAAAACAATTCATTTTGTTAGAGCTTCAAATCCTAATCCTCAAGGTTAGATATAATCACAACTAAGACATGCCCATGGCGGAGAACCTAGTGCAACTACCACTTCCATTGGTGGTGATGGTATGGGTAGTAGTACTAGTAGTGGTCAACATGTGCTACAACAAAAAAATTACACACAAGAGGACAACAACACAAGATACCACACAAACACCAAGTGATCAAGGCATACAAAAGAGGGCAAGGATTTTGACTGGTCCAAGTCCAACTACCATTTCCACCACAAAGGAGTTATTTCTAGGCACTCCCATCGCTAGTGTGGCTGCAATAGAATTAGAAATTGCAAGTACTCCTAGTCCTTTTCCATTCAAGCATTCCATTATTCCTATGTCCCCAATTTTTTATTACATTGAAGAGTTTAAAAGGAAATCATAATTGTATATATATAAAAAGAAGTAACTGATGGAGAGTGTGTCTACTGTAACTTCAGAGCCTACAACAACCATGTTATTACCCATATTTTACACAAATAAATAAATCATGGAGTACACGATTTGTGTTCCCACAGTTCAAAATAAACCATCAAATTAGATGGATTGATTTGAATTTTAGGTGAGCAGTTTACAATTGGATTTTTTTGGACTCAAAAATATTGACAAAATTAATGTTTCAAAGAAGAACAATGAATTGGTGTACACATCATTGTTAAAGCAAGAGAGAGAGAGAGAAAGCTGCATAATTAAATAGGAAAGTTATAGGTAGACCTAGCAAATGAGAAAGCAAAGAGGAAAGCAACAAATAACAAGAGAAATGAATTAGAAAAAAGAATAAAAAAATTTGCCTCTACATCAACAAGAAAAGATCATAAACAAAATGAGAGAGAAGAGAATAAACTGAAGCAAAGGTTAGATGAGAGAAAAAATAAATATGATGAGAGAAAATCCACTTTAGAAAAATTAATACAAAGCATTGGGAAAGGAAATGAACAGTGAGAACAAAATTTGGAGACAGAGAGAAAAAGAAATGAAAGATTGGTCGTAGAGCTAATGGAAGCAAAAAATGAAATTAACTCTTGTCAAAATAAGTTAACTGCATTTTGTAGAGAAACAATGAGGCATATGAAACAAAAGATCTGGGATGAAATAATGAAGAGGATTTGATCATTTGTGTGAATTGTTTCAATTGATTGATGCTATCAGACTACATTATAAGAAGCTCAACAAATATTTAGTGGACAACAAAAATGTACTGGCATTAGAGAAATCTACAAATCAAGTTCAACAAATAGTCTACAAAGCCAATGACAATGATTTGAAATCAAAAGGGAATAATAATTGGCTTGTTGCCTCAATGATGTTGTCATCTATCATTCAAAAGTGTTTGAGAATGTGTGAAACAAAGGAATTTGTACATCTGGCTACAAACAAGATGAAGGAGTTGGATGAAAAGGTAATGAGCTTCACAAAGCTTGGTTTTCTAGAGCTTTTGACACAAATGAGCAATTCATTGGAAAGGATGATTTTAGAAAGAAGATGGAGGGTGCAAGGAAGATTGATTTGGACCAGTTTCCTCAGAACTCGGATGTGGAGAACTATTTGGATTCCATCAAACCACTAATAACCTTAAATGCATTTTTTATTGAATAATTCAAGACAAGTTCCAATTCCAATCATGAATTGTTAACAAATTTTCAAGTCAAACAACATCAGTTAGAACAAATGACAATTCCAACACTTGAACATTGGAAGTTGCTAGAAAAGGTGATGCAGTGATTTGATATTGATAATATGAGTTTCCAAGTTCAAACTCAACTCTATGCAGAGTTGTATTTGAGCAAGATTTTGCATTACCAATGCTTCTATGTATTTCTTCATGTGAAAATCAATTAAAAAACTCAAATTCAATAAGTGTTGATGTTCAATTATCTGTATTATTTATTTTATCATTTGAAGAAAAAGTCTGGTTTCAACTACTAGATACACATTAAACGATTGCTAATGTTCATTGTTGTATATGCTACTATTGTTAATATGTTATTAATCATTGAGTTGAGTGATGAATCATTGAGTACATGTTTAACATAATTAAAATATGATATTATTAATAATATGTTAATTTATTCAATATGATGCATAATTTCAAGGAATACAATATCAAATATCAAATACAATCTAAAATATCAACTACAGTTTGAAATATAAAATTCTTGATCATTTTATTAATAATTGATGCCACAAATACACTAGGAGAGAAATGGCTTTGAATTTTCACCATTTTTTATTCAAATGCTAGTATTGTTATCAAAATTACATTTTCATATCAACTAGACTAAAAAAACTAAGACAAAACCCTAAACTATACTTTGTATTCTCATTAAAAAAAATTCTTTATGATCAATCAACAACCTGTACATTTGGCTGTGAATTCCTTCTTATAGAAATGAAGGAGAAAACAAGCTTCTGGCCATAATGTACACATGTCCAGTTCCCATTTGACTAATACAAAATATTCCCCAATGCAGTTGTATTTGCAACTCAAAGGAGGGAAATATCACATGGGACAAAAACCATTTTCCTTTGTCGATGAAGATTTGTCTCACCTTTCAAAAGGAACCTTTTAGTTGTTGTAGAAGTTTATCCATGTGCTTCTAGAATTCTATCCACATACTCCAAGCTTGAAGGAAGAAAAGCATAAAATGAAGAAAGAGGAAAAGGACAAAGTACCTCCATGTTTGCATCACTGCCATCAATTTCAAACTAGAGATAATACAACATTGTAACATTATTGTATCAAAGGCCTAATTTGTATTTGTTCCAGGCCATGTATTGTATTATCCCCACTGTTATTCTCCATTGTTGTAGACTTAGGACCAAAATTTCAATAACCACCCCCACAGTAACAGCCCAATCATGTAAGAAATTAAGATACTTGTCTTTCCATAGCTGAAACTCCTCCTTTGAAGGCCAATTGAATCAAATAACCTTTTTAGCCTATAACATGTATGGAGCATATTTGGTCACAACCTAATTTGCTTCCTTGTCAAACTCTTCAAGGGAAATCCCTGCTTGGGTAATCATGTCCATATTACTCTCTAGCATTTACATGTAAGCTCCTTCACAAATTAGGGCTGCTTGAGACTCAATCACCTCATTTTATTGCTCCTTCTAATCCTACAGGGATTTGATCTCACCATATTATTTTAAAATATTAGGGAGAAGACCAAAATTCATCTCATCAAATCCTCTTACCAGTTCCCTTATTCTTGCTTCCAAAGGCTCAATCTTTCCTTGGAATTCCTGGATTCCACTTACAAGATTAAGGGCGGGATAAATGTTTGGAACATCATGCTTTTATCCAACAACCATGAGCCTAAGATCTTGGTATCTTGGAATCCATCTCTCCATGAGTAGGATAACCACTTCCTTGTCTCTATCAAAAAATTTTACAACTTTAAACATGGAGGAGTAATTATCATGAATGCTAATCAATCTCTTATCAATTCCCCTATTTAGATGCTCCAACACTGCTATCACAACATTTAGATTGTTAGTGTACATTAATCTGCCATGTTGATTGCATATCTCTTCATATATTTTCAACTTCTCAACCAATTATTCTTTGTTGATCTCCTCAGTCGGATTTGCACCTGAAGTGTTTGGTTCTTCAACCGCTATAGGAATATTTCCCATATTATAAGGAACAATTGCCAATGAAACATTTGTGGTAGGAGCAAGGGAAAAAGGCATTTTTTCTTGTGGTGAAGAAGGAGAAGCATAGTTTGTTTGTGTTGGCTTACTAGTTTGCATATTCTTCATCTTTTCCTTTAACAATGTCATTTTTTCTGTAGCTCAACAATCTTCTATTGAACTTTGTTGTATTCAATTAGCAAGTCATTATCCATTTTTTTGAATTTCTCTTTCTCTTTAGTGACAAACTCTATTGTTCCTCTGTGAATTGGGAAACATTTACAAACATTGTTTCTAGTTCAATGGAAGAGGTATTTGATACTCTCTTAATAATTATCCCTCCCCTATAGTCCACAAATGACTCTGCAATTTCTGGCTTCTTGGTATTTGGAGCTAGGGCCCAAATTTCCAGAGTATCCCACTGCTCACTGAAGGCAGACCCCTACAATGCAATCATTGTTTCCTCTTTTGAATTTTACAAGGGCTTGTAACATCTCCTCATTGTATCAAAAGCTATGGTAGAGGCTAGGTCCCACTCTGGAAGTAGGAGGTCCCTCTTGTGTTGTTATTCCTTGGAAACTTTCTTCCATTTCTTGCATTACTTGAGTTTGTATAACCTTATCAGGAAACTGAGGGTTTAAGCTTCTCTTCCTAGCAACATTTTTAACATATTCATCCTTTTTTTCTCTCCATGCAAATTCCATGAAAGTAGAGGAATTGAAAAATGATTCACCATCCATGAACTATTTGTAAGCCTCTTCCTTGACATCATATGTGTTATTTATGCCAGTGAGATCCACTTTTCTCAATATGTGGCCCAACTCTTGTGGTACCATCTCCCTAGGGGGAGAAGGCATGCCTTGTTGCATCTCTTCCTCTATAACAAGTATTTCATCCTCAAAATCCTCAGCATAGTCAACCAAGCCACTTGATTCTACATTTCTTTTTCTTTTGATGTGGTTGCCTTGGTGGTGATGACGCCCTTTGTGGTTGTCATAAAACTTCAAAAATCTAAAAAAATTTAAAACATGTCAAAACCCAAAAACATTCAGATAACTTTCAAAAAATCTGAAAAACAGAGTCAAAGTCAGTCATGTTAGTCTTTGTCATTTTCGAACTATGTTTCCTTTATGACTAGATGTAGGCAAGGCCATCTGTCGATGTGCCCTCGAGGCATTAGGTTAGTCCTTTAGGTGTTGGTCAAATAAATAAAATCATGATTTAGTCCTTTGTCATTGAAACAAAGTCAAGGGTCATGTTGAACTACAAGGTCTCTATGCATTTCTATGTAGGCAAGGCCATTTGTCGATAAGCCCCCAAGGCCCCTAGGTTTGTATTTTAGGGTTCATCGGGTTAGTCAAAATAAATGGGGACACTGTCAAATCAGACATGACATCATTATCCAAACTTCAAACAAAATTTTTGAATCAACAAGAAGTGCAAGCCAACAAGTCTCCAAGTCAAATCAATCAAGCCAGTCAAATTGATCAAAACCAATGGTCTTATATAGGATGTGCCCTTCTTGAAACCAAACCTTGTCACTATCACACTTTGTAATTTTCCTTATATAGGTAGTTACATGATCAAAACCATTTGACTTGATGTCTTATATGACATGTTTCTTCTCCTAAAACCAGGCCTTGTCAAAACATTCCACCCATCACTCACTTCATCCCTTAACACACTGGAAATGTTGTCTATGGTTTTTCTTGACAAAAATACTGGGGTAACTTTTCCCTTAGTATGAGTTAGGACATTCCTTGTCTGTGACTATCTATTTTATAGATGGATGAGCTTGCACACCCTGGTCTATGTCATACCATGATTTTTTTTGTACTTTGTAAGATTTTTAAATTGTCTCAATTAATGGAATCCTAACATTTCATTAACATCATGCTAACATCCATCTTTTCCACGCTAACATTCATCTTTTCTACTCTAGCATTTCTTCTATTCTGCATCTTCATCATCCCTATCTATTTTCCTCTATCCTTTTGTCCATCTTCTATTCCTCTCATCCATTTCAAGAGTACACTCATGTTCTTTGAACCCACATGTCCTCTCGAGGGGGCATACCTCTACCTCCTCGTCATTCTTCCTTACACTGGGGCATTTCTTTTTCTTTGACACAACGCGATAAACTGCATTATATCAAAGAGGCGAAAATGTAGACACTAAAAAATTTCCTAGGCTTGCTAACACCATTTTTCCATTGTCAAGGGTCATATTTATGCTATTAATTAAATAATTCTTAATTATGTAATTAACTCATTTAATTCATTTATCCATTACTCTTGATTAATTAAATAAATTATATTTATTTAATTACGTCATTAATATCCTCTTTCCTCTATAATTAAATAAACTTTATTTATTTAATTATTACCACTTTCTACTATAATTAAACAATTATGTCAATTATGTCAATTATGTCAATTATGTCAATTATGTCAATTATTCATTTTAGCATTTTCTGACAGAAATTAATTAAATATTATTTAATTAATGACTTACCTTTCCACTCACCTTTTTGAATTAAATTGTCATTTAATCAAAAATATAACTGGACTTTTCCTTTTGTAATTAAATAATGTTTCCTTTATTTGATTATGCACTTTCCTCTTTGAACTAATTGATTTTGTTAAAAAATCATTCAATTTCCTCATTCTCCTTCACTTTCAATCTTATCCCATCTCGTCTCATCTAATTTCAGCTATCGATCGAATTAATGTCTTTTTAATCTTGACTGTCTGTTTAAACTTGTCTTTTCTATAAAAGATGCATATCATTTTCATTTTAACAATCTTAGAAAATCCATAATTAGGTTGAGATAATTAATCTCCAATATTTTGCTAGGCATAGACATAGACTTTTAATTTCACTTATAATCTAAGGGAATTAGTTATTTAGAAGTGAAGTGGAGGAGGGTAATAGAGGTGATTCAATGAAAGCATGAAGAATTTGGTAATGACGTTTCATTATTTTATGTTTTATGCTTTCTTTTGTGCTCTATTACTTGATTAGGATCTTTAGGATTTAAGTTTAATGATTTGCAATCTTTTATCCTAGTTTGATTTTCTTGATCATAGTGGTGAATCAATCTCAATAATCTCAAGACCAATTGACCTTGGGGGAGAAATGGTGGCATTTCATGTGCTAGCGAAGGGACTTTTGGCTCCTCTTGTTGAGAAGAGGTAGTCACTGTTTTTTTTTCAACCACAACTTTTTTTCCCTTTAAAGATTAAATGGGTTTGGGGTTGTGAAGTGTCTCCTCCTCCATTACAGTATTGATGAATTCCCTATACCTTGTTACCACAACTTGAAACTTTGGGTCCCAATGGAGGCTCAAACAAATTTTGTATACATGTTCAAAATATGCATGGGAGATTTTTGTCAGTTATTGTATGAATGGATCTTTTGCTTGCATTTCCCACTCCAATTTATTAAATTTAATCCACTTCATCTTTCTATCATATTTCTTTTGAAAATGGAAAATATTTTTGATTACATCCTCAGGAAAACAAAAGTTATGGATGAATCTAGAGCTTCTAATTTGGGCTTTAATTCCTGCCATGAAACCCTCATGATCACGATTTATAGCTATGATCCTCTTCATCTCATATGGCTTGAGTACATTATCAATTCTCATCCATCCTCCATCCTTCATAAAAATCAGAAAACAATGTACTATTGTAGGGAAAAAGGGTTCCCTTCAACACAATCTTTCGATGGTTTACATCTCTACATCCCCAATGACACATCCTTGGTAGTATGTGGGGTGCAATAGTTATTACCATACACCCTCGAGGGATTGTGTAGCTCGGGTAGGGAATAACGTCTCCCCAATTATGATCAATATTCAAATCAGGCCTCCTATCTTTAAGCCTTAAAAAATCATGCAATTTTGTAGGGATTCTTGGCATATTCAAAATAAAAACCCTCCTCAATTTGGAATCAAATATATTCTCAAATACCACAAAACTGGATTGATTTTCATGCCTATCCAAGAGTCTAGTCCAACATTGGATAGGTACATCCATATCACCCTCCTTTCTAACCAATGTCATATATTTTCCAAAGTAAGTAGCTCCCTTAAACAGAAAAATACGCATGAATAAAGAATACCAATAGAATATCACCCCATCACCATTCTTTAGTGCAATCAGGCCCTCATGTATCCTTTTAGCCAAATATGACCCAAAGTATTAAAAGTGTGTATTACATGTAGGATGTTGGATGTCAGTAGCGATATACATCTCAACCATGGGCATGCTTGTAGTTGGGTCAAACCCTAAGATTTGGCATAAGGAGTAAAAGTTCTTTTGAAAATAGGTCACAAAATGGTGCAGGAGCACATGTTTTGATCACATGCTTCCATGAGGCCATATTGAGTCATTTGTTCCATTTTTATGTCGTAATGTTGTAATAAGGCCTAATGAGCCATTTTTGATATGCATGAGGTCATTTTGAGTCCTAGGAAATCATATTTTAAGTTATTTATCACATAAAGTACAAAGTTGCTCCATATTGTAAACATTGTCAAAAGAGCAAAAAATTAAGTAATTGACAAATCAAGTTATTAGAAGTAGGTTAGAATCAGTTGTGGTTGATTTTTATGAGTTATTTTGGTCTTTAAGGCATAAATAAGCTTCACACAAGTCGAGGCAGGAAGGAGTTTTGCATTGTAATGAAGAAAACATGAACAAAACTCAGAATTTATGTGTTTTTACTAGTAAAACAGAGTTTTTGTCTCTTGTACGACCATGTACGGATTGATAATGAAGGGGAAGTCATTGTAAAATATAGTATTATGTGTCTAGATCATTTTTCACTTGGTTTGACTTAATTTCATGGAGATTTGAGTAAGATGTGGCTTCTTTTGTGCAAACAGTCTGAAACCCTCATCTAGGGTATACAGTAGAAAAATAAATTGTTCTTCTCATGTCCTAACCGATGGGAAGGCCTAGAAATCGGTGAAATGGTTCAATATTGTCTGTTCTTTGATTCCCTAAAGTTTCATATTGTAAGTATCATGTTTGCTATTGTTTTATTGATTCCCTAGGCTACATTTTGAGGAGAATGTGGGAAAATAACAGTGCACAATGAGTTTCTTGATGTTTTGTTATTGAATCTAATGTCCATAATGATGGAGGATGTTTTGGAACAGTGTCAAGGGTGTATGAGGTCACTTTACAGATGATTTAGTCAACAATAGCCAAGTTTGGAGCATGCATCTTGTAAATGATTTTGACTGTGTTTTCCTAATAGATTGGTTAAGGCAGATTACAACAAGGTTTTAGTGTTTTATGGTTGAAAGGGGAACTCTATTTGGGCTTTGTTGATTGAAAGGGGTTATCAAAATGTATTGTGTCTCCTTCTCATAACAATATTGATGAATTGTATGTTTTGGATGAATCTTTGTATGCAGCCCTGTTACCACAGAGTTGAAACAATTGGGTCAAGAATGGAGGTTCAAGACAGGGATTTGTAGGAATGTTGTGAAATATGCATGGGAGATGGTTTACTCAGTTATTGCAGACATATTTGAACATGATAAAAATTTTGACAAGGAAAATGAGAGGTTGGGTTACTTACTTTCAATAAACCCTTAATAAGGAAGGCTTAAATCTGAGTTTTAGAATTTTGTTTCTTAAATGGTTACCATTATTGGTATGGTCTTTTGTTTTGCTCTATTTCCACCTATTTAATGTACTTGGATGGAGTTGAGGTTCTGTGTGTAGGGTATCTTGAAGATTGGTAATTGGAATGGCCTAATTTGGACTTAGCCATTGTAGGACAGTCCAATCTAAATGCACACATATTTGGAATGTTTGAGTTGGTAAGTGATCAAGTTAAGTTTGGTAAGAGATGTTAATCTTGTTAGATTCCTCTGAATGTTCATGTGAATTCCCAAATCCCTAGGTGTGTATTGGAGCCCTTGAAGTTCATTTGTGTTGAGAATAGAGTTTGAGTCCATTGTTTGGTGATGTCAATGTGTTTGTATGCCTTAATCTTAGACTGGTTGTCTGGTTGTGTGGAATCAAGTTGTGTTTGTGAAGTGGATTTGAGTTGAATTGTGAATCCTCCTAGATCTGCATCACAAAATAATTGATAGGGAATGACTCTTTATTTGATGGGCCCAAGATGATTTTCCCTTGACCTTTAATAGATGCTAGAAAATGTTGCAATACTGAGATCTTAAAAGTATTTATTACTTTCTCATACTCCGATTTGAGTGCCTTCTTATCAATCTTGACCATATCTTCACTCTACTTATTTAGATTGAAGATCTCAACAATCTCTCCCCTAGTAACCTTTACCATTTCAATGACATCGTAGGTCCTTACAATTCTGGAGATTGGGTCATAGTTTGTTTCCATTGATCTCAAGAGATCAACATCCATGTATACAATTGACACAACCAATTTTCCCATGTCTAATATCCAAAGGTTACCAATAGGGATGCCACAATTTCAATTGCCAAACCAATATTTAAACTGTTCCCATCCAGTGTATGGTACTAATGCATCTTGATAGTGCATTGCTTTTCAATGAGGCCATCCACAATTTGAGTACCTTGGAACAAAAATTTACCCTTAGGCTTTTCAAATGTGGAGGGTTTCAATTGCTCAGTTAGATCCTGAACCAAAGGTCTAATTGTAGGTTTCGACCCAAAGGCTTGGTCTTTTGTTGTTGACGCTTTGACTTTAGGTTCCATGGGTGACAAATAGCTCAAAATAGGGTTTCACTCTCACCAAATTATAAGCCTACAACTATGGTATGGGTTTGACGCAAGGAAATAGTAGGTATAAACAAGCTAATTGTTCGAATTGAACGTCAAACCTTAAAATAAATGCAACAAAATAGAAATCCTAGTGACAAAATGATAGAGCGAGCAAACTTTTAAGCAATTGAAAATTAGGGCATTGATATCACTTACTATTTTGCAGGCACTTTGAAAACCCTAATTTCTAGATGTCAATGAGCTTAAATATGCAGCAAGAAATCCTTTGATACATTGAATGCTTTAGCAAATTCCAATTTTTCTTTAAATCAAGCTTTTATGCCTTTAAACCGAACTAATTTGGTAGTTTGACATCTTATCCACCATTACTGTTTGCTCGCACAAACTAGAATGACTCATTTGGCCTCAATCATGAACTTTGAATTTTAGTCATCGATCCTGCAATGAGATGGCTTGACAAATGGTCTCAATTAGGTCAATCAAGTTTGAAAATCTGACTATAGACAACCATTGTTGTTGGCCAGTCAAATTGTGCCATGTGGATTTGTTTCCATATCATCTCATAGGCCCCACCATTACTTTGAGCTTTGAAAATGGCTACGTGTCATCTCCCCTCTCACCTGTTGAGTTTAACCTGTGTGCATCTTATAGCAACAAGGAGGCGGGAAATGACCCAAATTGAATTTGGCGCCTTCAACCTACATGTCATTTATCCTTTAAGCCATCAGTCGATGTGCATATCCTTCAATCCTGACAAACGACCAAGATTAGAACATCTTGCATTGCAATTTTCCATGTGCTCAAAAGAAACCTTTTAGTAGCGTGGGCGTTAATGCTTCTTAACACTATTGAAATATTTCCAAAATGTTTCATTCCTTTCAATAGTTCTTTGACGGCTTATATTGCACCATGTGGCACCTCCCCGCTTCCCCTTTGAGGGATGGGAGATGTTGGTGGGTCCCTCGTATGCTAGTGGGGAACAGTCAAGATTAACTCGAACCATTTCATCTCAACCGTTGATCTGTTAGATCTTGATGCTTGTTGACTTCATATGATAATGGGCCTTGCCTGGAAAGGGGGCACATGTCACCCGCTTGATAGCCTATTAGAATATTTAAATGAAAATTAAAACTCAACAAGGGAGTGAGGAACAGACAAGATCGAATCAAACGATCCAATCACCACCATTTAAAGTTCAATCTTGCACGTGCACAACATTATCACTTAAAATGGGGGACTCGGCTAGGTCAATGAGTGACGAGGAGTATAAACTTAAAACCAAGACTTTAGACCAACAATGAAATATTAAACCTAGACTTAGGAACATGGAAAATACTAAAAACTTTATGACCTGCATAATAGAAAACAAGATTTAAAATTACTCAACGGGTAACAATCAAGAATACTAGGTCCAAGAGGCCAGTAACTAGATGGGTTCAATGGCTCAAGATGTGACTTAAGAGACTAGAAATGGGTAGAAACCAATCAATAATGAATTAGAATGTATGCAAAGGGGTCAACACTCAGGGGTTTTTAAGAGGGTTTAAGGCACACATAAACCCTAGAACAAAAGTAAGATTGAAACCCTAAGCCTTAGGACACACCCAGATTAGAAAGATGGCTAGATTTTGCAATACTTATTAGTGGAACACAAAAAAATTGAGGGGTTCCACTAGTCACAATTTTGATATTGCTCAATTGAACATGATCATCAAGCCTATCTTCATAGTTCTTTAGCTTTTCCATCAGCTCTTCTTTGGTAACCTCCTCATCCTTAACATATTCATCCTTTTTTGCTCTCCATGTAAATTCCATGAAAGCAAATGACTTGACGAATGAGTTTTCATCTATAATAACAAAAGATGATCAAATACTTAAGTGTATTTCTTTCATTTTGAATATCGACCTATCTTGCTTTCTAGTATTGTATTCACTATCTTTTGACTCAAAATAATCAAGGGTTATTTATAATTTGTCATATCACATCATTTTTTTATGTTGTGGATGTTGAATTGTTAGATTATATTCAAGGAATGGATTAATATTCCTTTAAGTTATTTATCAAATATTGTGTGAATGACAATGCAATAGGAATTTATAAGTAGTGTGATAAGTGTTGTTCTTTAAAAATGATGTAGAATCACATATCAAATTCAATATCATGGAATACAATATAAAATATCATCAATTACAGTTTGTAATATGATTCATGAAGTGCAATGATTCAAAATTTCATGTTCCATGGAATACAATATAAAATATCATCAACTACATTTTGGAAAATGATTCATGAACTATGGTATAAATACCTAAAAGTTTCTAATTCACTTCCATTTCCCAAATGGAGTCAGGGTCCTAAAACTGACATTCAACTTGAGATAAAGTAAAAGAGTCATCTTGATTTTGAGTCTATTCTTCGTTTTCTTCACCTTGCATCTCAAATTCAACATTCATTGTGTCACAATCATTTGTCCCATTGTTAGTGCCACTAGTACTAGCATTTGGAGTGTTGCACAACCCTCTTCTTTCACATATGGACCTCCAGATTGTGAGTGCCCTTTCAAAAGGAATTTTTTTGACATTATAATAATAATTCAAGCTTTCACCCCCAAACAAATTTTCCAAATTCTTGTCTAAGCCTCAAGCTTTATCTCTTTTGATTTCAAAAATGCCACCGAACTCTAAACCTCTATCCTCCAAATCTTCTGATATAATCAACAAGTTTGAAAAATTATGATATCGAACTACATAATATTTCACTCTGACCTAAGTTTTTCCAAGCCTTTTTTATTGATCTCGGTTCAAAGGGATTCTCCATGGAATCAAACTAGTCCATCATACTTCTTGTAAAATGCTTACATTGTTGTCTAAGCTTATCTCAATTTATAATTCCTTCTATTGTTTGCTCATTGTATTTTACACTTTTCAAAAAGTGTTCAACCAAGATTTTTACTTTATCATGAAAATAGGTTGGGCTATCTTGGTTTATCCAAAATTGAGGATACACAATACCCATGGCTTCAAGTATTTCTTCTCAAGGGAATCTATTATAAACCGTTGGAGCGATATTTTGCAATTTCCAAAATTATTTCCACTAACGTATTTAACAATGTCATTAAAGCCTTTATAAATGTAAATTTCCTCTTAATAGAGTGCTTGGCTATTGTACAATGGTACTTTGGTATCTCAAATCCACATACATAGATACATAAGTACCCACTTGCATTAAACTATAAATAATTATTAGGCTTATTCAAATATGTAATTTTTTTCCAGATGAAAAAATTTGGGCTTTTAGAAGTTAGATCTAGATGTAGATGATCGAGGGTCATGCATGTATTTCTACGTAGTTTGGAATATTCATTAATATACATAGTTTTGTCTTGTAATTTCTTCTCTGTACATTGTCTGGCCTCATCCAGCATGGGGTATAGCTGAGAAGCTAAAGCTAAAAGGTTCTTACATCGGGCGTAACCTTACAAGAGGGCTCCAGAGCTTTGCTTTATCATGTCAGGATGCTCTATTATTACTCCCAATCAAGGATTTTATATTCCTGAATTTTAAACCCATTGTGGGTGTATTGGTCCATACAAGAGATCCATCTAGTATCGTAACATCCTTTGAGTAGCTTTGTTTCTTTACTGTTATTCCTCAAACAAAATTCGTTCTACGGCAACCAAGCTTAGGACTTTGGGACATGGCATGTGTAGAGCTCGCATCATATATTTTAATCCCTCTTTTTGATATTCTTAGGAAACTCTTCTTACAATTCTGAAATGCTAAATTCATTTTGTGGGCCATGAAGTGGAATGCAAAAGTATGTATGGTACGTAAGTAGTTTGTAACTTTGTGCAAACACCATTCCTATCACCTCGCATTACTGCAACTCCATCAACTCCTACACACACCAACTTTTTGGGAATTTTCAAGTCATCCATACCTGCAATTCCATTCAAATATTTATTGACTAGTTCAAATAGATTTTACAATGTTGAATTGTCCTTCATTTTATGAACATAGAGAAGATGAGCTTGGAAGACATGTTTTATAGTATACACATGCATACAGATCCAAGAAGTATTATCTACCATAGTAACTTCATCTAAAGATAATGCAAATGAAGTTTGACTCTCTTTTTACTTCCTTTAAATCTTTTGCTTTTCCATTGTAGCACAGCCTTTTCCCATTCCCATCCAAGTTTATCAACCAATGTGCTAGGAAAGGGAGGAATATCCAAAAATAGATGATAAATTAAAATATTTTGTAGTCTATAGAACGCTTCCTTTGGATGCAAAACATAAAACCACCACCACTGAAACTCCAGCCTTTTCCTCCAGCCCTCAAAGTTCTCTTTTTCATTATTTCTTCCAAATTGAGCCCCCACTGGTGGCCGGGACATGCAGCAAGTTTCCTCAGTCTTAATATTCTCACTCTGGCATAGCCTCCTACTGATGAAGATGCTCCTTCCCTTTTTGATTTCTTATTGGTAATTCATCGGATTCTTCCTTTTTGTCTATGGTTTGTTTTACATTAACTTTACCATATGCTTTTCTATAGTATCAAGCTGCAACTTCTTGTCTCTTTTGCATTTCCAACTACAAATCAAACACTTTCAATTTGTTGGAGTTTCATCTTTGTTTTATTTCTCCACTGGTACAATGAATGGGTACTTTGACACCCAATCAAGCTAAAAATTCCTTGTCATTTTCCACTCGTGCCACACTTTTGATTTTCCTTTTATTTTCTTGCTACCAACATCATCCAAGTCAATTATCTCATTCTGGCTAACCAGGATATCCCTTGGAACATCTTTTGCGGTATTTCCATCCTCATTTGACTCATTTAACTCAATAACAATCTTAGCTTGACCTTTTGGTGTTAGTGAGGTATTGTGAATGCCTTCATTAATATTTAGTGGAAGAGTTGATGATGTAGCTCCATCTTGATCTAATGGATCAAAAGCATTTCCATTTCCAAAGTAATATTGTATGGTAACTCTACGTTTTGGGCATTTTGATGGCTTCCCAATCCATTCACCACCCTGAGGAGTCTTACCCTTGTTGCAATTGCTACTCGACATATTGATCTCTCACTTCGAATAAAAGCTAGAAAAAATGTCTTCTTGTTTAAGAAGGGTAGAGAATATAGATCCCATTCCCTACTCAATATTATCTTTAAGATTGAAGCAAGAATGGAAAAGAGATAAAGAAATCTTATAACACTATGAAGAAATGATCTCTCACCTTTAAGTTTAGGTTTTCACTGACTTGTTATTCGTTAATGCAGGAATGCCTATGTTGTAATTTTGTAACTTTTATACGATCAACTTCAAGGTTCCAAGTCCAAATTTTGAATTGAGAGATCACAAATTCATAACTGAACAAAATTTGTAAGAAAAAATGATGGTTTCGATTGTATTTATATCAATCCATATGTGGAAAATTCCATGGGGTTTTTAAATGGTATATTAAAAATTTGGTGAATCACGTGTTATTTTACAACGATACATTGTAATTTTCAAGGTGATTATGGCCCTATGATTAGTATGGAGGTGTCACGACAATTGGTGAAATGTGTCCTCAAATGTAATTATTTTTTAATGTTATTGGTGAAATGGGTCCTCATAAGCAACTATTTGTAAATTTTAATTGGCAAAATGGGTCCTCACAAGCAACTATTTGTAAATTTTAATTGGTGAAATGGGTCATGATACACAATGTTGTTTTAATAGTGTGTGTGGGAAATGATAGTATCAAAATAAGATAACAAAAACACACCAATGCAACATTAAACTAAAGAAAGCTAAATAGAATGAAATCAAAAGAAAATCAAACAGAGCTTCGTAATCGCTTACTGTCCTCTATCTCCAAGGATTTTCTTGAAGCTATTGCTCTCAGATTGTATAAGCAAAGCTTCTCATAATAGCAACCTGCAAAACAAGTATGCAAAAAGGAGAGTATTTCTATCCTATATGCTGATGGAGTGAAATGTTGATATGGATATGCACAGCATAGATTGCAATGGGCTCTGATTATGAACGGCTGGAAGGCGATATGAGGATGATGCTGGCGATAAGGGATTTTAGGGTGATTATTGACTATAGTTTTCCTTTCGCATACAAAGCTTCTCTCCTTTTTCAAACATCCTATCTCCTTTATAGATTTACATTCCAAGCATCAATGGCTGCTTAGGATTGTCCAAATTTGGAATGGTGAAATATTGAGAGGTTGAGAGAAGAATGGAAGATGTTGGAAGGTTGGAGAGAAGAATGGAGGTTTTCCTTCAACCCACAGGAACAACTTTGCTCAGAAATAGAGAAATTTGTTTGATTTTCTATTTTGAAGTTGTTTCATGGTTGTTGTAGATAATCCAAATTAAAATAAAATAAATTCTATTTTAATTTCATGTGAGCTCTGAGTGACTTAAAAACATTTCGAAATATCGTTTTGGACGAAATGAACATTAGAAGATTTAATTAAAATATTTGGAACATTTAATCAGAATGGTGACCTTAGAAGAAATTCAATTAAAATATTTTGGAACATTTAATCAAGTGGAATGGAATTTAGAGTTAACTAATCAAATATCAAATACTTAAATCAAGAATGGAATTCTAGAAGAATTCACCAAATATTTGGAATAACATTTAACAGAATAGACCTAGAAGAAATTCACCAAATATCTGGGAACATTTTAATTTTCGGTGAATAGAATTTGTGAAGAATTTTAGAAAGAAGAATATTTAATCTTTATTTGAATAAAATATTCAAGCCAAGATTATATGATAATTAATATAAATAAATCACAATGTTTATTTAATTAATTAAGAAATGGATAAGAAAAGTGATTAAATAAACTTATGTATTTAATGAAATGAAAGAATGAACAATATAAAAAAATTATTTAGATTTATTTATACGCAGATTAAATTCAGAGATATAATTAAATATTAAAAATATTTAATTAATTACAGACTATTGAGATGTGACAATTTTTAGGTGTATACAAATAGTATTGGTGAATATGTAGGTAATTTATTACATGCTTCTGAGATTCTAGGCAAAAATATTAATCGGTCCATTTGAAATATGTAGTTTTTTATGGCGAATTGATTACTTAAATATGCCTCATAAAACAAATCAATGGCAAATGGACATGCATTGGATTGATATTCATAAAATTCGAGTGCTTTGGCCACCCTATTGGGTGCGATTAATTCACAAATTTCAACTTGGCTGATATCTAATATTCACCAATTGGAAAAGATTTGCCACTAAATTTTTCCCTACTAGGAGGGAAAAGAGATGTTTTTGTGTGGATCCACATTTGTAGGAAGTGTTACAAATCATGGATGCCATGAAACTTAGCATACCAAAATCCACCGACTTGGGAATTTTTCAAGGACGAGTACGCGGTACATAGGAATTTGCATGACACAGAAGTGTCTTAGTCAAAATTTCCTCCACCAAAAAAAAGTGAAAAGGTATAGAAGGGACAAGGGCTTAAGGTAGCAAGGTTTTAGAATTATTAATTTTATAAGGCTAAAGTAAGGTTATGTTATGGGAAACTTCACTAGGATGTAATTTTATGACAAAAATTTGCCCCTACTTTAGTCAAAGCATGTGTGAGCTAATTAGAAAGATATTGAAGAAATATATTAAATACTAGGTCGCCAAAAAATGTATAGTTGGACATTTTAACTCTCACTTGAGTCTCTCTCATGGACTTTGGCTTGATTTTTCCTAGGTTTAATGTTGTAATGTGGTCAACATATTCACATTAGGTCTTGGACCCTTAAGAAACATTAAGAATTCTAGGATGTCTTGTAAAAGTGTTGTGAAGTGTTGTAACCCACTTTCACACTTTTCTAGGACCCTTTCATTATAATTCAATTAAATAACCTCTTTTTATCACTTACCAAGCCTTATTTCAAAGTGTTGTAAATATTTGTAACAAACTCTCATGCTTTTCTAGGCTTGTCATCACTAATTCAACCTTTTCTTATGTTTAAATGACCCCTTAATACACTTTCCGACCCTACTTAATTATATTTTTGAGAATATTATCGTTAAACAACATTAAATACACTTCAGTCCCTAACACCCAGTAAAATTTCCATGGTGGGACTAAGTCGCCACCTGGGGTGACTTAGTCCCAGTGGGCACAAAAATTAGAATTATTTCAAAATTTTGGGGGAATTTTATTATCTTAACCTTAAGGTCAGCCTGTGATGTGTTATTTTTGAGAAATTTAGTAAAAGCAAGTATAAATAAAGGTTTTTCCTCTCATTTTTCATCTCCTAATCTCTTACAATCTTCTAATTTCTTTAGTGCATTTACTTAATCATTCTCAAGCATTCCAAGCATTATCAAGCATCCATTGGAGCATCTTCTTGCATATCTTCAGATTTCTACATCAATGGTTTGGTGAGTTGTAGTGAACTGCATGTTGTTCATTCATCATTCTCTTTCCATTTCATTTCATTTTCTAGGATTTTATTACCAAATTGGGGTTTGACCAAGGCAAACCCTTATTCTCTAACCCTTAACCCTTTTCCCCTCTTTGCATGTGTGTTTGCAAGTCTTGTATGCAGATTTTTCAAAGAGGAAGGTGTTAAAAAGTAGTCAACAATCTATCAAAGTCATTCAAGTTAACAAAGCCCTAATTGAAGCTTGGAGACCTATTTTAGCCCATTTTCTACAAAATTTGAATTGGAAACCTATTAGGAAGGGAAGTGCAAACAAAAAGCTACAGATTCCTGCCCCAAATTTCTCGAGATTCCCAGGTGGACTAAGTTGCCATCTATGGTGAATTAGTCCAACTGTCAGGCCTGAAAAGTGATTTTTGCATTTCTGAATACCCATTTAGCAGAAACCTGTTTAGACAGAAACTCCCCAAAATATGACTAAGTCACCCAACTTGGTGTAAGTGTCCCAATTGGCTTCAACAGAAAAATCTATAGGATTCAAGAGCCTCTCTACATCACATTTCAGTTTCCAGGTGCACCTCTCTAGTCTTGTTTATTTTTGTTATTGTTTACTTGCATTCTTAGGTCATTTTGCATACATCACTGTGTTTTCAAACATCTTAGATTCCTTAGGTTTTTCATTTGTATTCATTATCTTTTATCATTTCCTTGCATTTAGGACATTGCATTTATACATATTTTAATCATACTAGTATTATTATTTAGTGAACCTCCAAGTTTTTGTGGGATACCTTTCTTCTTTTAGGTGAAAAACCCTAGAAGTGTAAGAGAGCACCCTCCTACAAAAAATTGCGGTTCATTTTGGTGAACCTGTATTTAGAATATTTTACTTCTAATTTTTAGTGCATTTACATCCTAGGAATAAGTTGCATCAACATTGCATTAGGTTTTGCATTGTTTAATTTGCATCCTAGGGTTTTAAAAATTGCATTAGTGAAAAGCTCATATAGCTTGCATTTTTGCATTACATTTCATTAAAAATTCCAAAAATTCTACATTTTCACACTATAGCTGCATCTGAACATCTAAAAAACATAAAATTCCATTTAAATTTCTGAACAATCCCAAAAAAATCACTACTGGAACTAATTCACCACACTGGGTGACTTAGTCCTCATGCACATTCTGCACTGTAATTTCTAACATTTTCAGAGCATTTTTTGCATTTTTTTTGTTATTGTATTTTTGTTATAGTTTCTAGAATTGTAGTTATTAGCACTTTATTTCTCACAATTTACATTTTATTTCAATTCACCCACATTTAGAAGCCCTTGCATGAGTGTTTGGTGTCCTATTGCTAATACCTTAGTGAGAAGAAGCTTAAGACTCATGTTATCCCACGATAATACACTTGTTGTGGATCTTGGGTTATCTAAAGCTTCCACTCCTAGTATTGTAACTAGTACACTAGGCATGGATCCTACCTTTAGCAACTCTTTGCCTTCCAATAACATGCAAATTGACACATCAAACAGTCACATCTCACAAGACAAAATCATTAAAATTCATGAGGACTTAACACATCTTCAACATGAAGTGTGTCCTAAAAAAAATTCAACCACTATCATTCCTTCTATAGAGAATATCCATTGCCTACTTGAATGTGACGAAGGCCTAGACATTATGAAACAAATAGTTGAGATATACCATAAACATTCCCCTTCCACCTCTAGTACATCTCAACCAACAAACACTATGGTTAGCCAAGGAATACCTAACACTCCTCCCTCAACAATAGCATCCATACCTACCTATACCACTCCTCAAGTCACAACCACAATGCAACACATTAGTAATTTGATTCCTTCCTCGACTATTCATGCTAGTATTCCTAATTCTTATGTGGCCTCACATGTTCTATCCTCTTCCACCATACCAGCTATAAGTATTACATTCACTTTCCCTACTACTACATACACTCCATCACCACTTACACTGACCCTCTCATAATGCAACTTTTCCAAACCGTCTCCTCTATGCAAAAGCAAATATCCACCATAAACCAAAATCAGAATGGACCACCCACCTATTATGTTCGTAGTAGCCCACTATCTCTAGAAATATTATGAAAACTGATGCCACTAGGAATAGAGATGTGTAGGTTTGAGAAATATGGAGGGAATGGAGATCCTTCTAACCATGTTAATGCTTACACCGCCTTAGTAGTGACTTTGTCCTTGATGATAAAATATTGGAAAAACTATTTCCGAGGACTTTAAAAGACACTGCCTTAGAATGGTTTTCATCCTTACCAAACAATTCAATGAACTACTTGATTCATTTATAAATCATTTCCATGTGCATATGACTCCAAAGAAGACCTTGGCCGATTTGATGAGATGCAAACAACATGAAGATGAAAAGATAACTAATTTTATCTCACAATATCAATCACTTAACTCTCAAATTGACATCAAGATTCTTGATCCACATCTTCAAAAGATGTTTATAAAAATCTTGCAAACTAAACTTTAGGACAAACTCACAACAATGAAATTTCCCTCCTTTATGCACTTGTGTACCACCCTTTGTGATTATCATAATTCAGTTAGTAGTCGTGATGCCAAGTCCACTTCTAGGCGAGATGAGAAATCTGAACATGCCAATCCAAGCAATTCACAACAATTTAGAAAGCAAAACAAAGGGTTTTTACAGTTCAATCCCCCTCAACACGTCAACAACCAAGTGGCAATCGTTAAAGTTGCGATACCTTATAGTTATGGAGACCCAAAATGACAATTCACACCTTTATCTTCTAAAGGAAACTTCTCCTTACAAGACTTTTGATCTGAGCCCATGGAACCTATAACACCTCGCAAAGACTTATCTACCAAAAGTTTAAAGCAAAGAAAATTGTAGAATTGTCTCTTCGCAACATGTCCCCATCCACTTCCAACACTCTTATTCTAGATGAAACAATGCTTCAACCTGAACAAGAACCAAACCATCAACCTCAACCAACACCCGAAACTTCCCCCACATTGTCCAAATGACCGCAAGATAATGATAACATCTTCATGCCTCCTCATATAAAACAATTTTATAAAGAAAATGAGAAAGTGGATTAACAACCTTCCATGGTTCCTTTTGTTCCTCCCCTTAGGGAAGAAAATCCACCTATGGTTGATCAACCCGCTCCTTCACAAACACAACTCAACAATAAAACCAAAAGAAATAGAGCTAGGGAGCGTAGGCGTAGACGTCATGCCCTTTCTCACAAGTTAAAAGTAGAATAAAACAAAGAAAATCAAAATCCACACTTGATAGAAGCAATGCATGACAACCCTCCTCCCCAATCACAACAAAATGATCAAATACAATAGCCACAACCCGTGATACACCCTTCATTGGAAATTATCATCTGTCCTCTTGTCACGATTAATCTGGATGATGATGGTGAGATCAATAAAATAGACAAAGAGGTGCATAATGATCTGAATACATTATTTTCCTCTTCCATGAGCTTAAATGACAAATCTCCTACAAAGAGTGTAGAACCTGGTGCTTCCCCTAGTTCAGCACTCACACTTGTCCCTTTGGCTAGTTTCCTTCCCTTGGCATATCATGAACATGATTGGGAGGCAGATGACTTGCTTGACAGTTGACTTGCATTTACCTTACTAGTCTTTCTTTTTATTTTTCTTTTTCTCTTTCTTTTGTGTGCTTGTATGTGCGTAACATGTTCCCCCATGATGTGATGTTTGATGTTCTCTCTCTTTGTGACATTCTT
>VDFB02245675.1:0-16328 GCA_007258455.2 Sequoia sempervirens | reverse complement strand
AATAGAATGGAAATCAAAGAAAACTCCATTTTAGAACTAGTTTTTGAAACCCTTTTATTGTTTTAGAAAATAATTTCTATTCTTGCAAAGGATTTGGATTATTTTCACAATTTGAGTATGAAATTAAAATATGGGTATATATTTGTTATATTTGAAAATTTTAGATTTTGGGTAAAACCCAGAAAATCTTTGTATTTTTGTTTTGAAAAAATGCAGGAATAAAATATTAATATATTTTTTTATTTGCAGTGAGGTGGGAGGCCAAACCCCACCCCACTGCCATCACCACCGCGGCCGCCGCCCGGCAGGGAGGCGGCGTTGTGTGCGAGCACACAGCCACCGCCGCCTCACAGGGAGGCGGGCACTGTGTGCTCTGCACACAGGCTCCGCCGCCCGGCTGGGAGGCGGGCGCCATGTGTTGAACACACAGGCTCCGCCGCCATGGGCGGCTAGGGCCTGCATGCCCAGGGCTTCGACCCTTTCTTTGTATTTAATTTTTTTGAAATTTCTTTTAATTTTAATCTAACTTTTATATATATTATTTATATTATATTTTATATATTATATATAATATTTAATATTGTATATTATATAAAATATAATATATTTAATATATATTAAATTAAAGGAATTTTAGTATAAGTTCAAAATATATTTTATGTTAATCATGAGGATTTTAAAATATGAATTAATTGGAAAAAATATATATATTATTTGATATATTTTATTTAATGGGAGTTTAAATTTAAAGTTATATAATTTATTCATATGCAAATAAAATATTATTTTATTTGGTATATTTAAATAATGTTAAATGTTAAACTGGAACTTCTAAACGATCATGTGATTATTATGATTGCGGAAATTGATATTTCAATATATAGTCGTAAATTTCAAAGAAATGATTTTAAGCTATTATTTAAATGTATATTGAAGACATATCTTGTTTATGTAAAATAATAAAGAATAAAATATGATTAATTGAATTATATGAAAATATAATTTATTTAAGAAGCTGACCTTGATCATCAAAGTTGAAGCAAACGAAACTCCTCTAATTAATCAAATTTATTCAAATTATGATTTGAACGGGAAATCTGGGAATTTGAAATGATATTTGAAATATTTGAAATTGGTCTTAATCTGAAGTGATTACCACATTGGTATTGAGGAAATGAAAATTGATGTTTGACCATACGTTTTATAGAAAATATTGACTTTGATTTATTTATTTACTCTATGATGAAATATGGATTAAATGATTTAACTTAAAGGTCATTGATTAAAATATCTTAATCTTGAATATAATAGTGAAACTTAGAAATAAAGATTAATATATTTAATCTAGATGTCTATTTATCAAAACAATTTAAGTATGGAAGACAATTGAGAAACTTAGAGATAATGAATGACTTAGATCAATTAGGTGGTTCTAATCATTAATTATGGAACATAATTGAAGAACTTAGGATTAACGAATGATTTATTATAAATCAAAGGACTTTATTTGTCAAATGTTGATTTATTGATAATTTGACTTTGATTAATTATAGATTGAGCAAGTAGAGTTGTATTATTGGTTTAAATTCTTTAATGTCGGCAAGAGGATTTATGTATATACTATTTAGTATAATTGATTGAAATATGTTTGTGTTCAAGGAGAGATGAGTTTTAGTTGATTTACTTAATGTGGAATTGAGATTAAGATTGAGTTATTTGATTTAAATGATTATTTACTAAAATTTTAATTTATAGAATACAATGGTTAAATTTAGAAGTAACGAATGATTTCATGAATCATATGAGATTGAGTTGTTTGACTTATTGCTATAAGAGTAATTTATTTAATCCAAATGTTTTATAAATCAAGTGGATTTATTTACAATATATGATTGTGAGACGTAGAGTGATTGATTGGTTTAATTCAGTTCGATGATGTTATTTATTAAAATGTCTTGATTTTGGAATATGGTTGTGAAATTTAGAGTATGTGATCTATTCTTTGCATATTTCTATGTCGTGAAAAGAGATGGGATCAATTGATTGGATAATTGCAAGTCATGAAAACTATGTTTGACTGGATTTAGGAAATCCGAACATTAGCATACCTAATGTCTGAAATGTTTTTAGTGGTTAATTGTTTGTCTTCGATGTTGGTGGGATAGAGAGAATGTTTGGAAGCCTTCTAGATAGGGGTTCATTATTGGTATGGGTGGTTGTACGTGAGTCAACCTTTGATATGTACTTTGGTTTCCATGTTTTGAGAAAATTTTATTTGTCAAATTTCATCTTTATACATTTAAAGAATGTGTGATTATACGATTGTTGATTTTAAGTCATTTCTTGTTGATCATGTAAGTCTTCCAGTTGTGTTTCTTGAGATGATGTTGTTGCCCTTGTGATTGATTATTGTTTTTTGGGTAGTACATGAGACTTGTATTAGTGGAAACCTAGTTCTTCATTTGGGTTGTGTGACCTTGTGATTAAAGGTTGAGTCGTGTTTTCAGTTCGTTATGTGGGTTATCATTATGTTAGTCAACCTTGTGTTAGCCTTGCATAGTGCACGCTTTGGTTTTAGTTTTGAACATCTTTAGTGATGTGTTACCTGTTGAGGTGTATTGATTGTGTGTGATAAGTGTTAGTGCATTGGCTACCCTTGGCATGTGGTTGAGTTATGTGTTGTTGATAGGGGAGTGGCTTTCAAATGAGCGTCGGGCCCAAAGTGGTTCTAGGATAACTCGTGTGAGAGTCAGTTAATTAAGTGAAAATTAAAATAACTTACTAGGGAGAGAGTAGCTTTGAACATTAATAAGATAATTTAGCCTCGCTCATTGGCTCAAGGGCTTGTACGAGAGACTTGAGATGGTCGGAAGGCCTAGAATAGCAGAATAAATTTATCTTGTCTTTCACGAGAATGTCGATTACGCTCACGGTGTGCATGTGGGGCCGAGAGTCGGTTGAGGTTTCTAGGATATCCCTAGAGGGGGGCCGTGACCTAGGAAGACTTGCCAGGAGAACCCATGCAACCTTTGTGATAACACTCCTCCTATGATAGCAGTTGGTATGGTGTTGTATCATAGGTTTTTTTATTGTACAGTGATTGTACTCAATTTTGTACTCTGGAAGCATTGTAACCATGATATTAGAAGTGATGGTATATTTCTGTTTGTAAAATCAGTTTTGTGGTAGCTTGTGTCTAGTGGTAGATAGTCTTGTCTAGAATCTGATTCTTGTCTCTATGCGGAGGTGGAACCTTTTAGTTCCATTGGTCGAATGGCGTGCATCTTATTCGTTAGTTCTTCTTCTTGTTAGGTGTGAGTGTGATTTCCAATTGGAAATCATGGAATGCAGTTTCTTCTCATGCCTTGTTCTCTCAGTTCTTATTGTATTTTATTACCCCTCAGTTGTTATCGAGGTGGAATTTGTAATATGTAATCATTTTGTTGGAATTACCTCATTCGGGGAATGAGTGTTGTAATCTTATTGTTTAAATATTGTTAATTGAAATCTTTTGGTATTTCTTATCCTTCATTGTAAGTTATCTTGTATGGAATGTATGTTGTCTCATTTCCTTAAGTGATTAATGTTTCGTTTATATTAATGTTTGTTGTTGTTTGGGTTTTAAAGTAATCTTTGTCTCATGGCCTTAGAGGTTGTTGGCAATGTGTATTCATCTTACATGTTATTGGTACTTAAAAAAAAAAAAAAAATTGGTACATTTAAGTAGTGAATTGCAACTTCCTCTAGGAGTTTAGTGTGAGGCATTACATGTTATGTGTCCCTTGTCGTTGCCATCTTTTATAAAATTATTTGTGGAAGATGTAAAGTACCAAGGACCACCAACCCTTAGTCATGTTGACCCAAAATGTTGCTTCTCCTTTCCATCCATTTTTTCATTGATCTTTTTCACCCCCTCTTCCAAGTGTATTAAAGATTTGAGGAACAAGAGCAATCAATTCTAATAGTCACACCCTTGCTTACACACTAGCAATGACCAAGAATTTCAAAAAGTCTACTCTTTCAAATAAGCTTCTTGTCACATTGCATTTCATTCATCACTCATGCCACTACCACATACTTGAACCCACTTACCCATTCATACCTAGCACTTGTCATGTTGTGTTTCCATGTTATATTCTTATAAACTCTAGATATTTAAGTATATTCCATATTTTCATCATCCATTAGATGTCTTTTCGACCTTTTACCTACATGTTGAGCACAATATGTACCATCAAGTCTATAAGTACTATTTTTCTCTACTCATCCCAATATCTAAAATTAAATTGCAACTATTAAAATCTTATCAATGGACAATTCCTTCCTCATTCCTTCTATGTTTGCATATAGACAAAATTAAAAGCATGCCAATATTCCAAAAATCAAAAGCAATATCCATAACTACCTATTCTGGAATCCTTGGTAATAAACCCTCTCATCTTACTTGTTGCATGGGGTTAAGTCATGGAGGTGATATATATATATTCTAACTTCTACACACACACACACATGAGAAGAAGTTAGAATACAAATAAAAAATAAAAGTTGAAAAAGTAAAAGCATCCAAAAGCTCAAGGAATTCCAAAGCTATATTAAAGTATCAAAGAAACTCAAAGGTATTATCAAAATCAAAAGAAAAATATCTATCAAGATTGAGGATTCTCATTTTTCTCTTTTGAGCCCATTACATATCTCTGTTATTTGTCCACCATAAGCCATTCTATGATGAGCCCTAAGCTAGGATGCCTTCTTTGCCCATTCTATCGGTATCCATGAGATAAGAAGCACACATTAGCAAAAGCATATTCCCCTCTACATATCGACCTCCTAAACCCCATAAGATTGACTACTTCCACAATCCCTCAAAGTCCAAAAAAACACTTGTCATGACCCTCCCCTAATCATTTTAATATACAAAGTTGATAAATACTCAAACTATTAAAGTTGTAGGTGAAGTAGAACGAAATTATGAGAATCTCTCCCATGGGATATGTTTCAATAAGTTACAACTATTTTTCTATTAATTAAAATATATATAGCTAATATTAATAAAAAGGTTCAAATCTATAATTTAGACAAAAATAAAGAAATATAGTAATAATTGAAAGTATAATTTTTCCATTGTCTATAAAATAAATTGTAAAGTTTCTGTTTTTACCCATATTTTAGATCACACTTTACAATCAGCGTCCAAACTGATGGAAAAAAGCTATACACAATTGTTTCGAAAGCTTTCCAATTTAATATAAGAATAGTTCAAATTTTGAGTCTCCTATAAGATTGAAACTCCACACGTAAGGAGGAAGATTCTCTACATGGGCATTTGTGTGCCAGGTGAAAATGAAGGGTAGGAGGTAAGTTTCAATTCGGGCATGCATTTTCGTGACGGTAGAATGCAAATCTGATTGCATTCAAAGGCATGGCAAACAAGGCAGTATAACCAGCTTAAAGTTAAGGTTTCAAATATATATGAATTTCAGTGCCCTAGTTCAGGGAGGGCGAAATGAAAAAGGGCACTAATGTGCCAGATTGAATTGGTATGGCGGCTCTATTATTGCGCAGAAGCTTCTGTTCAGACTCGACCTTGCATTAACAGAATATATAGCTCAATCTTTCAATGAAGACTGCCAGTCATAAATAAATACTTCAGAAATTGGTATGTTAATCTACAGCTTACCAGATGAGGCTTGTATTTCAAGCCTTGTGCCCTACTAGAGTGGTTTTGTTGATTTGACATTCGATTTGAAATAGGTTAAAATGGCCGTAAATGGTTATAGATAGGCCCTATTGGAGGTCATCTCCATGATTCTTTTTAGTCATTTGAAATTATAATATAATTTTGTTGGCTGTCATAGTTATGTGAAAGATGCTCTGCATTAGCATGCTTAACGTTGTGTGTCCTGTGCATACCTCATAATTCGTAAGGGCATTTGGTCAAACAAATTGTATACCCTTTCTCATGCTTTTTATCTTTTGCATCACAGTATTTCTGCAGTGACCCTGCATTCATATTATATATCTATCACTTTCCCAAATCTTAGCATGCTGTTGGGAATGATCTGTAGCCGGATTTACATCAATCCTGGGATTTTCATGCAATTTCAATAATCAGTTGATTGCTTGATCCTTGACACTGACAATCATAAATACTTTTGATGGGTATCAGTTGATTTTTTAATGGTATTTTGTTCTCGATTTGTAGGAGACATGTTTTTTCAATAGTCTTTTGTTCTAGGAAACATGTTTTTTTCAATAGTATTTTGTTCTTGATTTGTAGGAGACATGTTAAGGCCCACATCGGCTTTGTCCCCTTTTGGTGACTGTGTTGAATCATTGAACTGGGTTAAATAGCGAAAGCCTTTTGATTGGCATGTATTTGAGTTTCAGGTAAAATAAAGTATATTATGGGAAGTAAATCACCTCAAGCATGGTGTTGTAGATAATAATCCTGACTACAACTATGACTTAAAAAAATAGTGTTATCAGAATATAGAGATTGGTTGTGGATCCTATGATGTCTTTGGGGATAGTAAGTGTGCAGTTATCTGTTACATTTTTGAATTTAGTTATGGGTGGATGGAAAGGGTCAATGGTATTAGTCTAGTGTTAGGTTTGTTATGGAGTTGAGATAAGGTTCTTACAGTTGGGCATTATTTAAAAAGTTTTTTTTAAGGATTTGAATTGAATTTTTTTTTAAGATTCTTATGAGTTATTGTTTTTCTGATATGAAATTTCACAATGTTATTCTAATTGTATGAAAATGGGATATTTATTCTGGAAATTTATACTATTGATAATTTTTTGCAAGACTTTGTAATGTACCTTTGGTTGTGTCTAGTTGTAGGCTATAGCATAAGTTACACCATGACATACATATTAGTATTGATACAAAGTTTCTTCTAAAGAATGATATCATGTTCAAAAGTGCAACATTGTGTTTGCAAGTTGATATTTCTTTGCAAGACTTTGTAGTGTACATTTGATTGTGTCTAGTTGTAGGCTATAACATAAGTTACATCATGACGTACATATTAGTATTGATACACATTTTCTTCTAAAGAATGATATCTTGTTCAAAATTGAAAGACTGTCTTTGCAAGCCATTACATTAAATTATCACTATTAGAAGGCAACTTAATGGAAATCCTAGTATGAATAGTTGAATCTTTGGGTTATGAGGAACCTATGTTGAGATTTGCATTTTTTATGGGAGAATGAAAACTATAATAAGGAAAGCTATATAATATTCTATGTTAGGATGATGTCATAGTATAACATAATGGAGATATGGATATCACTAGTATGGTGTAGTATGACATCATCATAAAATTTCTCAATCTTGTTATGTGTGTGTGTGTGTGTGTGTGTATGCATAATTTTTGGCAAATGAATAAGCTATATAATATAATTATAAATAGGGAATGTGAATAATTCTACATACTATGTAGAAAAATGAATCATTTGACATTGTTATATAATCAAGTGTTATCAATACAAATTATATCTTTGTATTTTGTTCTAAGTGTGATATGTTATATCTTAGGTTTTGATTATTGTCTTTGAACCTTGGTTAATAAAATTTGTATTGTTTGCTTTAGTTTAACTATATAAGGATTATCATAGTTTGGTAGTTAGTAAGTTGTCCTTTGCTCCATGGAATTTATGTATGGATGTTAAAAGATTAGTTTTTTGTTGAGCTATATTGATGTAGCCCATGATGGGTTTCAATCATGATATCAATGTAGTTATTTTTGTCCACCATGAACTATAAAGCCTTTGTTTCCATTAAGGATATGTAGGTAGGGCCATTTCAATAAGCAATTGACACTACTGAATTTGACACCATTTTCTAACAGCAATTCGTCGGTCCTTCGACAAATCTTTGTTGGACAAGCAATGAAATGGCGAAAATATTTCCGTCGCAAGGCTGATGACGATTTAAACGTCGAAATAACGGCGAAAAATTGTCGGTCATTGGCATTGTGAAATGGCTCAGACTTTCATCAGAATATCAACGAACACTTCGTGTATCCACCGACGAATTACACCAAAAGTTTGTTGCCAGTTCGACGAAATGAGCAAGGAGTAGTGTTGAAACAACACTAGACGTTTGTTGCCATTTCTACGAAATGGGCAAGGAGTAGCATCGAAACAACACCAAAAGTTCGTTGAACGTGCGACGAAATAGGTAAGTAGTAGCATCGAAACAACACCAAGAGTTCATCGAAATTGTGACGAAAAGAGCAAGGAGTAGCATCAGAAGAACAACAAAAGTTCGTCGAAAGTGCAACGAAATAGGCAAGTAGTAGCATCGAAACAACACCAAGAGTTCGTCAAAATTGCAATGAAAAGAGCAAGGAGTAGCGTCGGAAGAATGTTGCCAAAAGTTCGTCGAAAGTGTGACAAAATGGGCAAGTAGTAGCCTGAAAACAACACCAAAAGTTCATCGAAATTGCAACAAAATGGGCAAGGAGTTATGACGAAACCTTCGTCGCAGCTATAGCAACTTCGTCATACCTTTTCGTTGATTCGTCGATGGGTTTCGTCGAAATTGCTACGAAGAATCAATTTTATTTTTTTTAAATATTCGTGGAAATGTACCATTGTGAAGAGTGACGACTAATCATACATACAGACTGCATATTGGTTTGATGCTTCAAACGATGCATTTCTTATATTGAAAAGTGCATTACCTTATTGAGCTTCTCTTTGTTTCGAGAATAGTTTAATATTCTCTACTTAATAGGGCCAACACGGATCTGGAAGCTCATTTGGCCCTCCCCCCCCACTCACATCACTCTCAATTCCCCATACCCAATCATATAACATTAATCATTCATTCATCCATTAATAACATATAACAATTATATAACATTCATTCATTAACATATAATATTCATTCTTTTAGTTTTTACATATTATCAAAATATGGTTGTCATGATATGATTAAATCACTTTTTTTGTTTCTTTTGAAAGCTGCATAATGTGTCAAGGGAGTATCATTTTCTAAATCAATATTTGTCCCCCTTAGTTGCTCTCCCCTGCCGTGATCTTAATGTATTCTAGTCGCTCTACTCATGATGTGGACGGCCACGCAAGGGGATCTGCAATAAGAAAGAAATGTTAAACCGAGCATGTTTTATTATTATTGTTACAAGTATTTCATTAATTAAAAGAACATTAGAGTGGTTCTCTTTACCGCAGGTCCACATCATGTTCCCGAATCTTTGTTATAGACTCATGCTCAACATATTGAACACCCTCTAAACCCCCGATCTATAAAACACGAAAAGGTTACATTAATTAATACACCAATTGAAATTAAATATGTTTAAGAGAACATGAGGGTGGTCCTCTTTACCGATGGGGCCACATCATTCCCTGATCTAGCCCCGATCATGCTCAACACGCTGATCACGCCTACATGCTCTAAAGTTGAAACATGAAAGGTTACATTAATTAATACACCAATTGCAATTAAATATGTTTAAAAGAACTTTAGAGTGGTCCTCTTTACCTGATGGGGCCACATCATATTCTTGATCTTCTCTAGCCTGATCATGCTCAACATATTGATCACGCTCTACATGCTCTAAAGTACCGGGATGCACACCATGACCTTCATCTGCACGTTGTGCTCCACCCTCACCAGACTGCATTCCAATGTCATGTGCAGTATTATCATTGCTTGAATGTTTACAACAAATAGGCATGTAATTGCTTTATGGTGGAAATTAATATTGAATAGATTGCACAAGTATTCAATTTTAAATAAATTTTATTGAGTTTATTTACCTATGTGTCGGATGTTGTAATGCCCATAATTTACACTAAGATAAAAACACAAACAACAACTTTTTTTTTTTGAACGATATTATAAAATACTAACATTTAACAACCTTACATAAGCATGGTACATATATTGTGCATTGGGAGACAATGCTCGCACAACACCATTGCTACCATGTAGTCCAAGAGTGAGGTAAGGAGACGGAAATGAATTTAGGTTGACTCCAAACATAGGGTTTACTAGACCCTTAACTACCAAATCAAGAGTTGATGCTCAGTTTTGCATGAAAGTTAATGTCCTTATTAGACCTCCTTGGTAAGGTTTCTCACATGGGGAAAACATATAAATATCCTCAAATTTGATTTACTATTAAACCTAAGGACTTATTGGAAAAACATTATTCTACCTGCTAACCCTACCATTTCCAGTCACCTTGACGATATCAAAGGAGTCTACATTAAGCATTCCACCTTAAAACTCAATTATGAGAATGAGCAAGATATTGATAATATAATTTAGCTATTAACTTTCTTATTTCCTTATTTATCTTAAATTATCACTAATTTAATTATTTACTCATCCCTACTAATTAAATAAATATAAATATTTCATTTTATTTTAAATTCATAAGATTACATACAATTAAATATAATTTAAGATTAAGATTGTCTTTGAACATTGCATCAGTGCTATCTCGATAAGATCATGTTACGGTCAATTTTTCCTTAGTACAAAGTATCTATTAACAACCATAATGTTGTTACTTTATATTTCATTCTTAATAGTGAATATATTCAAATTTACTTGTTTATTATTTATTTACCAATATATAAATATTTTCTACTATCTCTTTTATTATTATTCTTTACATATGAATAATTATGGAAATAATTAATACTATACATAATATAAATATATCCATTTATCTATATTAATTTTCTTTCCCAAAATAAAAATTAAAAGAAACAACAATGAATAACTAACTTTTATTATTTTCTTTTTAAGAGAAAGAAGGATAATAAATAAAGATAAACATCCCCTTTTAAGAATTCCCTAGTATTACGTGGACCCTTTATCCTCAGATATTTTAATATTTAAAATTGAAAGAATCTTTTGGGAATATATTCATATTGAATTTTGCTCTTTCTTCTCCTAAAAAAAGCACATAAGGACTAAAAGAAAAGTTTATTGAATGTGACTATGTAGTCCTTTAAATTTCAAAGGAAAGAGCGCACAGATTTGAGGTTACTTTGGTTTTCAAAACAAACTAGCCACCAATACGATATAGTGATTGGTACTAATCAACATGGCAAATAACAAAAGATGGGACTGACAGATAACAAAAGGTTGGACACGGTATTCACCACAATATTTTTATAGTGAAGTAACAATCGTATAAATAAATCTGACACTCACTCTAATGGTTTTAACAGTCGTATTAGTAGACCAAAAATAACAATACTGATTTCTATTTGAATGTCATTATAGCAACACAGTCTCCAACATTTGAATAACATTTATCAGACTGACTAAGCTAAGTTGAATTAAGTAGATTTGAGGGATCCCAGTAAAACAAATATTTTATTTTTACTATCCTAACTTTCCCGTTTAAAGTTAAGCCTCATAATACATAAGAGGCTGCATATACTTGTATCAACATTCGAGATTAAGATTTTTTTTTTTTTTTTAAAAAGCCAATTCACTTACAGGATGTGAATGATCGGTCAATTCTATGACTCTTGAGTGAGTCTCACAAGGACGTTAAAACCAAAAAGGATACAACTCTACAGCCTACCCTATTCGACAGTAAATTAGCAACTGTTAAGGAATGCATGTAAGTGGTATGGGTGGACAGATCTGATGTGACTGAACAAAGAAATACATGGACAAAGCCTTACCATGGAGCTAGATCATGATTCTTCTTCTTTCATAACAACATATTCATCCAATGGGTAACTAAACATGTCGCCTAACATATAATTATACACTAAAGATTCAATGCTAAGAAGAAACAAGCTCCCTTAACTAACTACAAAGAAATATTCAAAGCATTGTTGGCTGATAAATTTGGTGCCTGAACCATGTATCCACAAGTCGATACGTTGCACTCTATATATGCTTCAGGTCTGCAAGCTGATTTTGTGAGTGCTAATGGTTCATCACTCATTCCCCAGCCAAGCACTAAGTAGTGAAGTCGTGTAAATACGACGCTGCCTAAACATTAGTATGGATCGGTGAGGTCAAGCACAATGTGCAGATTTAAACAAAAAGATGTAGTTGATGAAATAGTTATATGACAATACTCACTTTACATCCTACCTGCGCAGCCTCCAAAATAGTTTCCTACATTCCTATCTCAATGAGGTTAGATATTCGAGGGAAAAGAAGGTGTTACCATGGCTCTTCTGCTAGGTGGAGTCGACTACAAATAAAGAGAGTGTGATGATGGGGCGACGTTTACTGTGGGTAGTAGAAGAGAGAGACCCATCAATTCTCCAATATTCCAAATGAATTTTATACTATTATGTAAATGATTGCTCGATCACCTCTTTTCTATATTTATTTCTTCTACCTATAGATTAGAATAGTAACTACAGTTCAAACCCTCTATCTATGTATGGTAGGCTAAGATTATAACTGTAAGTTCACACTATTTTATCTTCTTTTGAAATGTTTAGTGATGAACAACAATCCATAGTCATCGTTCTTTCTCTCCTTTGCTATTAATATTATTTTTTTGTTTTTAACAGGTAGTTGGCAGAGTTAACGGCGTTGGGTAAAGAATCCTCATGCATCACTTGTAACTTCAGGTATGCTAGTGTTCATGCCCATGGAGGCGGCAACCCCTATGGATAAAACATTCACCACAGTGCATCCTACATACAACAACTCTTCCTAATGTTTTCTTGGAAAAGTGCTGCTGAATATTATCTTGTTAAATTTGTTTATAAATTTCTCCTTACAGGTGAGGTGATATTAGACAATCGCTAGTCACCCTTTTGTAAGTCTTATTCCAGTTCTTTTCCATACTGTGTCATATTTAACTAAGGAGAATAACATGGCAATTTAAATGAAATACTATAATACCCTAGTGAGATGTAAAGTTTTCTTTAAGTTTCCTTACTTTTTTCAAAACTTTTCTTTGTTCCTCTCTTAACTCAAAACAGAGGCTAACTAATCATTTTCTCCTTTCACTTACAAATACATGAATCCTTAGAACACAAATATACATTACTTAAACTTTCCTAATGAAGGCCTCATAAATTTGCAACTACGCATTTATATTCTAATGCATTTGTCATATTTCTTTTGATAAAACGGTATGACGAAATCTTTAAATCCAGAAAATTCCATTTTATTTATCTTGTAATGTAAATGCAAAGATTCATAGAAAAGAAAGGACATGCCTATTTCCATTTAGGAACATGGAATCTATCAATATATACTTTTGTTATACAAAATATATATATATATATATATATATATATATATATATATATATATATATATATATATATATATTATCCTTGCTAAACCAAATGAGTACAAAGTAGGAAATTTAGCTTCAGAATATCATTCTTTCTTTCACAATGAAAAGCATATTCTTTTGATTAAATGATAAAAAAAAACTGAACTTAACAAGTATTGTTTTCATACTTAGATGCAAAGTTACATGATCATACAAAATATATACTAATTTCTTAGTAAATACTTTTCTCCCACATCTACCAATAAAGGTAGTTACATTTTTGTGAGGTTATCTTCACCTCATAGACATAAAAATATGGAAAAAGTAAAAATAGGTGACCCTTTCCAAGCTTGCAATACTCCTCATAACTTTTCCCAACCTACACAAAACACAAACATATTCTCCATAGCCAAGGTAGTGCTCACCTCCCAACCTTTGGTTGGAAAACCAACCACCCCTGAGCTAGGAGGCAACCGAGGGACCCAGGTACAAACAAACCCAAGCAAAACAGTATTTACACACAACATGATACACAAGATTATTTTCACACCCACCAAAGGGATTTTCACATAACTTTAGGATTCCATCAAGAATCCAAAGTGGGGGATGGGGGTGGACTATGCACTCCATATGGGGACTTATAATTTAATAGCAACAAGAACAAGTCAATATCATACTCCCATCATTTTGCATGTTATCCTTCTTTAATATCTTCTCTTTCTCCGAAACCCATACCACAAAAACCATTTCTACCATTTCACAGTTACATATGGGTACTCATACCCTTTTTGAGCCTCCCCTCTTAAGGAGGGATTAAACTTCCCCATGGAGGTTCCTACTTCATACCATTCTCAACAAGGGATGCTCTTCCCAACTTGGGTGAGCCTATCCCTACACAACCCTTTTTCCCATAACACATAATACATCAAAAACACAAGAAGATATGCTCCAAGAGCAATTTGAAATAAACATACAAATCAAACACAATAGATAAAATTTCAAGCACATCATTTCACCTACACATATAATCTTTCAAATACAAACATGAAGAAGTAGAAACAAAAGTGGTGAATCTACCTTAAAACCAAGCTCAAGGAAAGATGGGTTGAGGATCCACACAACTCCTCTTCTTCCAAGCTTTTTCTTCAAACTCCTCACTCCCCCAAAATTCAACCAAAATCCAGAATGCAAAAGAATCCCCTAACCCTTGTTTTTGAGTTTGCTTTATAGAAACTCAAGTTTTAATTCCTTTGAATAGGGAGCTGAAATTTGTCAACCTTCCATTCACCCTCCCAGGCACACTCACCCATGTGTTCTCACACATGTGTGAGGACTTGGGAGACTTCGAAGACAACATGGAGAAGTGGGATTGGAAAGGGACTAGTCCCCATCCCACTTTCCAAAACTTATTTTCGTCAAACATCTTTAAGGCCTCAAAAAGAGTGCCCTATCTTGAGACTGGCCCATGATTTTGAGCTAAAAAGGTACCTAACCCATAGGTACCTACCCTAGGCACCTTAAACCCATAAAAACACTTAAAAAAATATCACTTTTCAATCCCCAAAAAGTGCCTAAAAGTTTAAATCCGAGTTTGTCCACTTGGATAGACAACTCACCTCCTGGATGGACTGATGTGGCAATAAAAACCAAATTAAAAACATTCACAAATAGCATCAATAATTACATGATGGGACTATAGTCCCTTCATATGGACTTTAGCTCGGTTTCACTAGTTAATTTACATAGGGTTCCCAAGAGTTGCCTCCAATTTCCATTGGCCATGGAAAATGTACCTGCACACTCAATACACACGTTAATCCATCCAAGTAAATCATATTCATATAATAATCAAATCATTTGAATCACAATTGCATTCACACAAGTTTCATAATTTGTATAGCATAAAGATCCTATAACATAATTGAAAAAATCATTAGCCACCTATCTTATCTCATTTTCATTAACATTAATTTCCATACTCATCTAATTGCAACAAGATTGGTTCACACCACTTGTTTCATTCCTTCATCATTAAGTTTTCATATTCAAATTGAACAAACTCAATAACCAACATAAAATTAGATCAATCATTATAGTTAGCTAGCATGTCGCATAATCAAAATCAAATAATCATATTAAATTAAATGTTCAAATATCCTATCATCAATGATATCAATAGGGATAGACAATAACCAAACTCAAAATAATCCAAGTACTAGATGTAGCATAGTCATAATCAAACCATCACATGAACAAAAAATTCTAAATCTCCTATCATCAATGGTATCATCGGGTATAATCAATAATTAAACTTAAAATAGTTCACTTACTAGATGTAGCATAGAGGTGGGCCTCACAAATGCAATGGAAGATTGTGTTTGCCCAGTCAAGACTCTTAGGCATTCAGCCACAACTCCATAGCCTTCCTGGAAGGCAATCTTCAGGTCCTATTCTGTGGGAACTCTATTGAATTCAGAGCCCTACATTTTTGCATAAGATCATAAATTTTGCTTCTATGGTGTGATAAAACCAAAATTGTTTTCAATTTATTATAATTTGGATGCAATATTTCATTTATTGATACTTACAATTCGTGCGGCTAATTTCATATAACCACCAGAGCCAAGTTTGTGTTGCGTGCTTTTCTAGTCTTGCCTTTGTTGCCTTCGATGTGTCAGGCAGCCTATGAAAAGTTTGAAATACGTTAGATTATGTAAAAAGAAAGAGTAATGAGTATATAATTACATTGTTGATAGTATCACACATAGCATACTACTTTTTAAAAAAAAATTAATGGCATTTCCATAGCATACAGACATTGAGAGCAAATAAAATACAGAGTTCAATCCATGAATTATAGAAAATAGATTTTTGTTGGTTATAGTCATATTGCTGATTACATTGTACAAAACATACTACAATTGCATAAATATCAGATGGTGACAGTTGTCTATGCTACCACATTTTTCATACATGTCTACCAAAGCATTTTATCAAACAGTTCACTGCCTTGCTACTATGGCTAAAAGCCTAAAATAGGTGCTTTCAAACAAGCTATGGATGCTTTGA
>VDFB02245674.1:0-17442 GCA_007258455.2 Sequoia sempervirens | reverse complement strand
TTCATATGTTTGCATGTGGAGTGATCTTTCAGTTTGCATGTTCAGTTAACTACCTTGCATGTTCAGTTAACTTGGTTGCATGTTAAGTTTAACTGAAGATAATCACTAAAAGTCAACTGAAGTTTGCATGCATGGCGAATTTGGTCAAAATTGAGAAGATTTTAGTGAAGATAACGCTTCATCATATGTTAACTGAAGTCATGAAAAGGGACGCCATATTTTGATGAAGCATTAGTTTGTGAAGCGTGAAGCATAAAATTTGTGAAGTATGGCGAATTTGCATGTCAACTTGAGTTTCAAAAAAGGTCGCCATATTTAAGGTTGAGTAGTGAAGCATCAATTTGTGAAGCTACGCACTTTTTAAGGGATTGCAACTTTAATTCAAAAGGGTTGCTATTTTTAGTTTTTATTATATTGAAGCATGGTGCACTTGTTGAATGACAACTGAAGTCTTGAAAGGGTCGCTATTTTTAGCTTTGTGAAGTTGGCGAATTCACCTTTTGTCAACTAAAGTTCAAAAGGGACGGCATAAATGATGAAGCAAAATTTTGTGAAGTTGACGCATTCAACAAAGATTGTTAACTGAACTTCTAAAAGGGTCGCTATTTTTAGCTTATTCTTTGCATGAAGATGGCGAACTCTTATCTTATTCTTGTTGTTAACTGAAGATATCTAAAGGGCACGCCTTAGGTCAGATTGATGAATCCAAAGAGAATTTGAAGATGGCGAACTTAAGACAAGTCTTAACTGAAGCTTAAGTCGCATGTTTGAGTTTTAACTGACGATGTGAAAGGCTAACCCTAATGCGCCCACCTTTTGAGCTTGTTTATGTTCCAGTTAACTGTGAAGGGGTCCAATAAGAAGCCTAGCGCCATTTTTAATGCATGCTCGCTTTAGTACGAATTTCTTATGATGAAATTCTATATATTTCAAAGATGGCGTCCATTATTGCATCATCTTTTGCTCTGAAAGCTTGTATTCTTTTGAGCGACCAGCAAGCTTAAGGTGATTCAGGTGTCCGTTTTCAGTGTTCTTTGAAGCTACGAGCTCAGATTCTTCAGAGGAAGTCAATTCTAGACTTCATTTCCACTTTGCATGTAGGTTTTATAAAGATTCGAAGAAGAAATTTGCAGATTTTTTCAGAAGCAGACAAGCAAAACTTTCTATCTTTTGTCTTATTTCTTCTATTTCTCACCTTAGGTACTTTCTTCGCATGCCAGAGTAATTCAACACATTTTCAGAATCTGTTCATCTGGGTTCTCATATTTCAACGTTTGCAACAAGACCCACTTCTTAGATTTTTTCGAGAAAATCGCCCCGTAGCCTTCATTCTGAAGTTCTGAGCCTTTTTCCGAGAATCTCTTTGCATGTGGGCTTGAATCACATTTTTTCCAAAATCCAGCTATCTGGGTTTGTTCAGAATTCAGTTGTGCACAAAACCCATGTTCCAGAATTTCTTCGAAAATTTCTCATGTCAGAAGCTATTTTTAGCCTTGTTCAGAGTTTTTCAAAAAGTTCTTCAAGCATATTCGACTTTACAGTCAAAAGTCACCATTTTCAAAATGCAGTTCAATCTCATTGATTACAAGGTGAAATCAGTCCTTACACATAATTTCACCAAGACTTCAGATACGGACCTAAATCATGTTTATCCAGTGGTCAATCTGAGCAGTTTAGAAGGTGGTAGCAGCAATTCGATGAGGAATCTTGAGCGTTCCGGGTTGCTGGCAGCGGCATCCATTCCTGTTTCTATCTTCGATCTTGAGTTCGTATTTGCTTGCATTAAGCATTATGACTCGTCTTCACGACAGATCAGATCGGTTGATGGAAGAGTGGTTTGCAGTCTCAAGCCGAAGGACATAGAAAGATGTTTTGCTATTTCTCCTCGCTCAGATAACTTTACTGTTGATCTTGAAGCTTGTGAGAAGATATGGGATGTTGATCATCAACGTTCATAGAGAAAGGTTGCTCAGAAATGGTTGACAATTCAGAAAACTAACTTGCCTAAGAAGGTTGGTCGTGGTGAATTTAAAGGAGAAGTTGCTGTTTTGATCACCTTCCTCAATCGAGTTACCGGCCAGTCAGATGCTAATACTTTCCGTCCATGGATGTTCTACCTGATTACCAGAATCCTTGATGGCACAGAGCGTTTTGACTGGGCTATGTTAATTAGTGATTGCTTACATCAGCAGATTTCTAACTTTCTCAAGCATCACGAGGTTCATATGATATCTTATTTGGTCTACTTGGTGGCATTTCAAGGTAGTTTCAGACTTCTTAAAACCAATGGTACTCTCGGTGTTCAGCATATTCATGAATATTATCCACAGCTAGAGTTTTCTCAGTTTGAGCAGGACTTCCGAGTGGTGAATGATCACTTTGCCATGAGAACCGTGAGGGATCTTGATGATGAGATGCACATTCGTATTTCAGCTGAGGCCAAATCAGCAATGGAGACTTGGGCAGATTGGTTCATACAGTTTCCTACTTTCACGTACCTCCGAGTTTATGGTTATGTTGGAGAGCCTCTGATGTTGCCGAGATATCCGTCAGACAAGATTGTCTTTATGGAGTTCCTCAGGCAAATGCAGCACATTCACTTCTTTCTTCGTAGTCGTCATAAGGCTGCGGTAAATTTTCCATTTTCATTGGGAATTTTCTACGTGATGAATGTGATGCCAGCGATGTCTACCGTGGAGATAGAAAGCGTCTGGAATTCAAGCCTTATAATCGAGAGTATGCCCTATGATCCTCTTTGACATTATGCAACCTGCTAGAGCTAGGGATTATACATACGTAATCCTGAAGACTTCAGGTACCAGAAGATGAATTGGTTCGTCGTCACTATTGTAGACTTACTGTGGGACAGCTCTCTGATTACTTGTCAGAAGATGTTGATGGTTTGTCAGATGATGATGGTGAAGTTCTTCTCAATTCTTATGTTAAGGATCAAGTTGCTAGGCAGCCACTTCGCTCACCTGATTGGTATGCTAAGGAGAATATTTCTATTGAAGAGGTTTCCAGATCAGTTATTAAGACTAGCAAGTTGTTCTTGGAGAGCAAGCGAACACGGAAGTCAGTTCCTGTAGCAGAGCCGCCAAAGGATGTTTCTTCGTTGCCTTCTACTTCTAGAGCAAGACCCAGAGTTAAAGCCATTATAATACCTCCGGAAGGACTTAGACTCAGTGGAAACACAGGGAAAAGAGCTACTGGTAAAAGGAAGCAGAAACAAATTGAGAATATTCCTGAGACCCAGAGAGACAGCTATTCAACCAGCCTCACCGCTTCACCTCCTAGTTCACCCCTACTGCCCCTATTGAGAGATCGAGCCTCCGAGCTACAAATTCAAGGCAGGATCTGGAGACAACCGGAACACCACAGTTGATACATCGTGACAGCTTCCAACACTGAAAATATTGTTCAAATGTTGGCTCAGTCTTTGTAGAGACAAAGGCGGAACCGCCATACAACCTTGATTTGTCGAGTTTCAGTGAGCCCCACGAGGGAGATCAAACAAGAAGATTAAGAAGGTGCACATCGAAAGACCCCCGAATCGTGAGATTGCATAGAAGTTGCGCTGCTCCAAGGTGTGTTTGGATGAGGTCAAGGCGGGTGACTCTTTACATCTCATCAAGGCAAATCTCAAGGTGGACCACTAATTAGAGACAACATGTACTCTTCTTAAGATTGTTACCAATAATCTTGAAGAGCTGCATTTAAGGATGGAGAAGATAAGGTTTTTTACTCAAACTGAAATTGAATAACTTCGTCAATACATTTCTGATCTTGTTCATGGGAATCCAAATAGAGCACCGGTTCTTCCTCAGCACACACCTGCAGAGAAACGAAAATTGGATCAGTTGATCAGTCATGGCAGACTTTTGGATGATTGGATTGACAGTTTAGTTGCTGCTGGTAAAACTCTTCTTGCAGATTTATATCAGTTGAGGAGTGAGGCACACAAACTCCGTCAGGGTATTCAGTTGCTGGATATTGCAATTGCAGAGAGCTTGGCAAAGGATCGCGTTCTTGTATCTCAGTTATCAGTTGCATGCGATGCTTTGGAGGAGATCGAAGATCAAGAGAAAGTCTTCACTTGGAAAGAGCAGCACCTTCTCAGAACAGAAATATGTGAGAAAATCTCTTCCAAGTTATTTTCACTGAAGGATGACGAAGTTGGAGTGCTTGCACTTGTCAGTGGCTTCGTTGTTCAGATCCCGTGTCATTATCTTCTCGAAGATGGCACGTATGTTGAGTTGAAAAAAGTTCAAGCGGAATTCGAGAAGCTGATTTTTGACAGCCTTGAAGGTGAACCTAGGGCGCCAAAATTAGAAAATGTTTCAGTGATTGCAGCCAGTTTGAGAAAGGCGACTGAAGAATGCAAAGATGGTGTGCGCACAATTACTGAAAGTGGCAGAGAACTAAAGAAGCAGACTGTTATTTTTAGCAGCATCAAAGTGCCAGATGACAGGGAGATCGATGAGTTCTTGGTCGAAGTGTTAGACCGAAGGATACGGAGTGATCCGCCAGAACTGTTAATTTCTAGGGTTGAGTTCTGAGCAGCAGTTAACTAGACTTCCAGTCTTCAGTTCACTTGCTGACTTAACACATGCTTATCTCATCCTCGGAGTTATCAACACAGGAGTTAGGGTTAGGGTTTCCAGTTAACTCAAGGTAGTGGCCAGTTAACTTTGCTTTAAATAAGGACTGCATGCTTGCACATTGTCCAATTAGGTTATTTGGTACCGAACTGAGGGTAGTTGCCCGCCAATCGTGATAGCTACTTCATTAGGGTTAGCGATGTGACTTGCATGCATTGCAAGAATCAGAAAGTGGAACTCAAGGCGATTTTAGGTTACCTACACCTTGGATGTATATAAATAAGAGCTTTGCTCATTTGTAATTAACTTTTGCTTGAGAGAGAAATATATGCTGCGCCTACCTTGCCCTCAATATTGCTCTTTATGGTATTTGTTCATGTGTCTTCATTATTGCAATTGATTGTTATGCCACATAGGGTTTCGAAAGATTGTAATGCTGGATTCTTCCATAGCTTAGAGAAATCTGTCTTGTGAATCTTTTATTGTTATGATCGAACGTTATGCCACACAGGGTCTCGTAAGATTGTCATGATAAAACCGTTTTGTGAAGTGTTTACTATGCTGATCGAGTGTTATGCCACACAGGGTTTCATAAAGTTTTCATGGTGAATCTTCTCTTAGATTAGGAAAATCTGTTTTGTGAATCTTTTGTCATTACGATTGAGTGTTATGCCACATAGGGTTTCACAAAGATTTTGATGATAGAAGCTGTTTGTGAGTCTTTACTATGCTGATTGAGTGTTATGCCACATAGGGTTTCATAAGATTATCATAGCAAATTCTCAAATCTGTTTTGTGCTTAATAAACTTGTTCAGATTGAGATGATAGTTGCGCCACCTTGCCTTCAAGTAGAGAATCTGAATGCGTTTATCGTCCGATAGTCATAACCTTGCTCCGTTTCCTCTTGCTCTGTTTTCCTGAGGAGATTGGATAGATATAAGTTGTAGTTTAGTTGATTTGCGAAACCAGAGAAAACTCAGCTGCAACGTGTAAGTTCTTTCAAGAAAGCCTTGTGCCTCTAGCAGCTGAAACAAAAAGACAGGCCATAGTTTTAGCTTATTTTCCTTTGCAAGTACATTTGTCAAAGCATAACGAGGGAGCTTCCCCTCCATAATTTGAAGAGCACTCATTGCGTAGTGTGCATAGGCTGTTCATAACAACTTCTACTCCAGAGGTGTTAGTTGTTACGCCAACAATTTCCAAGAGTGAGTGTATGAGATGAATATTGTATTGCAAGATAAAGCCTCAAAAATGGCAGGAAAACCCACTAGAACAATCTCCAACTGAAAACTACCACCACGTTGGCAAGTAGTGAAGGACAATCTCTTCCAAACGAGAGTAACTCCACAAGTAAAGAGGCTGGTCTGCCTCCAACCAGCAAGCTCATGTCCCAAAATCTGCCCTTGTCTTGTCCAAGGATCAACGCCAAGAGCAACCAACTGTTCATCTTTCCAACCCATACTCAATATTTCTCTCCAATCCATTTGTTGATGAACAAATGGGGCCATCAAGTGGTTGGTGAAGAGAAGGACAACACCCAAAGGTCTGAAAATTTGATCACTAACCCACCAAAAATTCCTCTTTCCACAAGCCATAAACTCCATCAACCCAAGTTGAGCATCCCAAGCATGGATACCCAACCGAAAGTGATTTTCAACACACTGAAAATAGAATTCAACACAACCCCAAGTGCTGGTCAAAACCAAGTGCATACTCCTAAAATAGGCATTCCCTCTGATTAACCTTTGAAACCAATCCATGAAAGCTTCAACAACACTAGAGCATGAAACATAAGATGACTTCAAATTCAACTCCCAAAATAGACTAGCATCACTCAACCCAAAGAATGGATTGACAAGAGCGCAAACACCATGTTCTGGTTCATCTTCCATCACAAAAAGAGGATTATCATAAGTTTCCTCAACACCCACTTCAAAGAGAGGATTGTTAAAAACTTGAAAATCATTCCTTATATCTTGCTGCTCCAAATCAGCACATGTAACTTTTGATTTTCTTGAGACACTTTCAAGATCAAACTCCTCTTGAAGACTATCAAGCTCTCCAATCACTTGCTTGATTTCTTCAGCTCTTTGTGCACCCTCTTGCTCCTTGAAAAGTTTGAAGTCAGCAAACTGGTCTTCAACCTCCGTTAGAGCCAACTGAGTTTCTTTCAACATGTCCTTTGTTGATTTAAGCTCTAGAGTAAGCTCATCAACCTTTCTCTCCTTTTCTTGGAAAGTACCAACGGTCTTCTTTGCAATTTCGAAGGCATAATCTCGATCTTCAATCAAGTGTATGTATGCTGATTTCAAAGTCTCCAAAGAGTCTCTGATAAGTTGCAAGTTAGGAAGAGCAACTTCATCCTTAACTCCACTTCGTCTCTCTTCAGATTGAGCCTTCCAATAGAGATCATCAACCAAATTGTGTGTGCGATCAAATAGGGATAGCGCTTGCACTTCCTTTTCAAAAGATACCTTGCATTGATCTTCCCACTCATGAACATGCAAAGACGGTGAACTGCTGATAGGCTGCAACTGAAAATCAGAACTTCGTTCCTTGCCTTTGCTGCCCTCATTGCTGCTCCAACATTCTTGTACTTCACCTCCAACTAGCGGAGAATGCTCATTGTCATAAAAACGTCATACTCCACAAATTCTTCAACCCATTGCTTACAATCAGCTTCGTGCATTGATGAATCAAATTTGTGTTTAGTAACACCTTCAAACTCTCCATCTTCAAGAGCCATATGGCCCTCTAGCTTTGCTTCCACGTCACTGTCACTTTGATCAAACTTGAAGGCAGCCCCAAACTCAAGCATATTGTCACCATTGTTTGCTGATATAGAGTCCTCATCAAGTTCCATTTCATTATCCGGATCAAAGGGAAATTCATCCCATACTGGTTCCTTGTCATCGCTAGATGCCTTCACACCTGGATCCCAAATGGTAAGAGGCTGATTGTTTTGATCAAAAGAAAAGAGCTCTTTGTGCTTCTTTGGGAGTGTTGACTCTTTGAATAGGTCACCACCCAACTCACTTAAACTAATATCCTCATTAGTAGCTTCCTCCAAGAGCTTAGTTTGATGATCAAACCCAATATCACCTATATCACTATCATTGTACTGGAAATAAGAATCATCAAAGTTGGCTGCTTTGATCACTTTATCATTTTTATTTTCAACGAACCCATCATGAATAGGTATGTTATTGATTTCTTCATTAGCAGCCCAATGAATTCCAAGGAGGTCTTCTTGGCTACTTGTCACAAACTTGTCTAGTGAAAATTCTTGAGAGGTTTGAACAACAGCAAAAACAACAGCAAAAGGGGGATAATCATTCACCAAATCCTCAACAAGAAGAGGTATAAACACATCGGAATCACCATCAACAACATCACCATGGTAATGCTGGTTCAAAGACATCACTAGTATTTTCTTCATCGTGCTCTTCTTCTACGAATTCATCCCACACAACGGTTCTTCCAACATCTTCTGTGAAGCCATTAGCCTCAAGACCTTCATTGGATGTATTTTCATTAGAACTCAAGACTGCTGTTATGTTCTTTTCATTGAACTGATCTTCATCACTTCCTATCACATGCAAGTCTAAGGGAGTATTTTGAGGCTCTACCACACACTCTTCATCTGTCAAGGTATCTTCATCAAATTCACAATCATTTTGAGGTGACATGTGTACTTTGCTAGTGCCTTCTTCAATACTAGTTGACTGATTTTTCTCTTCAACTTGTTCATTTGTGGGCTGCAATCCACAAACGAACACTTCTTCTTCCTTCCTTGCACCTACAACAATGACATGTTCTGTTTCCTCTTTAATCATTTTCTTGATGTAGTTGACCATAGCCAACTTTCTAGGGTTATAAATCACTGTACAATTCAAAAAGGTGTCAAATGAAACATCGTTCTTAAACTCATCTGTCATGTTTTGATATTCTTTACGGAGTATGGCAGCCTCATGTTCACATTGCCTCTTGAATTGACATTCTTCAGAAGCCACAATCAAATCTGACTTCTCACAATTCTTGGACCTTAGAAAACGCAACATCATAAGAACCTCTGAAAGCTAAACTGAACTCAAGTGAAGAATCTGATTTCTCTGTCACTCATCTGTCAATTGACTCTGTCTTTTTCATAGGATGGCAGGATCTTGGCTCTGATACCACTGTAATGAACCGGACCAATTTTTTCAAATTTAACAATGAACAATCCAGTACAACAAGAACCCGTTAAAGGTCAGCTCAAATCATAACCAGCAATTAAAGAAAGACTCAACGCCAAGAATGTGCTTTCTGACCCGAGTAGGGTAAGTAGCTACCATATGATGGAGTAACAGAAAGTAAATACAATGTTGAAAGACTCAACACCACGGATGTGCTTTCAGACCCAAGTAGGGCAAGTAGCGACCATCTGGCGGAGCAACAAAAGTAATTACAATGCTAAAAGAAAGCTCTACCACTTATTCAGCAGGAGCGAATACAATGTAAGAAATGCAAAGCTTTAATTCCCTTCTTGGCGGAATACCATCCAAGAACTTTAAGTGTGTAGATCATTCACCCATCTCTGGCGGTAAACCGTCCAAAGATTATTAGGTTTGCTGCTCTAAAACTAAGTAATTGCAGAATATAAAAATGACTGAAATAGTACTACTATTAACAGCCTTACAATGCACAATCTGCAGATTACAAAGTGTTACAAACTGTTAAACCAAAGCAACAACTGATAGAATGTTGTTCCGACTTATTTGACTTCACAATATTGATAAAACAATGCTTGAACTGAACTTCTGGAAGTCTGATATAAAATCAGCAATTCTGGAAACACCAACCAGCAACACAGTAACCCACTAAAAAGCTCATAACTCACTCAAAACCCAACCAAATCACTTGAAACCAGATGCAAACGAGAGCTAGAATGCTGACAATGAAAACCTAACTGAGAAACTACTGACAAACTGTGATATTATTTTTTGGCACACTTCCCAAGACAGCCCAGAATGGTACGGCCAAGGAGAAGGGCGATTTTGAGAAGATAAAATCATACACTAAATAATAAAATCTGGAACTCACCAAAGAGGGGCGCCCTAGGATGAGGAAGCCATATGTAAAGTACTCAGAACCAACAAAAATTCATGCAAAGACTTATGAGCAGATTTCTACTTCAGCCCAACCCTAACCAGCAAATGCAAAACTGACAAAATCTTTGAAATCTTCAACCTTGATGCTCTGTCTGCTTGTCTGGATGAGAAGCAGTCTCTGAAGCCTTAGCTAGGTGCTATCTTTCAAGCACGAAACCAAGAGAAATGGCTAGGAGGTATGCATCCCTCGAAGTAACTCGAAGGTGGCTGTGACATAGCAATATGATAGAAAATAAGATGCTAAAATGAAGACCCAAGCTTCCTTTTTATATAGCTTTGAGAACCACTCTGAAACTTCCAGTGGCCTAATTTCAAGATATACTTTTTAAAGGTTTAGTTTTGACCAAAATTGATCAAGCTTAGGAAGTTGGCCCATTTCAAGAGGACAGCAAACATTTTAAATAAAATAATAATATACTCCAAAGATGAAAATTACTTTCCAAAGGTGATTTTGACTTTAGACATGCAAAATAATTCCCACAGCAGGATGACCCGCATCGAAAGTTCCTTTTTAAAACAACTTGAAATTATGTAAGGACAAAGGGGTTGTTGATATTTTATAAAATAAAGACATTATTAACTTTAAATGGCTTATTTCTCCCAAGTGAGACCCCTTAAGCCAAAATCGAAGTGCCAATGGATTGCGGAAAAGGAAGGTTGTTTGAAGAGGCTGATCTTTGACATTGCTGCTTAAAATTTACTAAAGAAATATGATAAATTAGGAAGTTCCAAGGATAAAGGGTAAAATAGGCACCCCATTAGAAACTTGCGAGAAAGAATCCATAATCCAAAATCCCGACTCCAAAGGCATGGGCTATGCGCCCTTTACTAAAATAGTAAGTCCGAAAAAGTTGCCGTGCTTGATTTACAAAGTGCACCACCTCGCGAAGCTCGAAACCTAAGAGGAATCGAGGCGAAACAGCCCAGGCTCCCAACAAAGCAAAATACAGTCTTCAGAGAACCATCAAGCGGTAGGAAACCCTAATAATTACACTTGGCGACCGGAAAGTGGGTAACACCGGGGCCATTTTAATCACTAAAAGTTAAGTGCTAAAGCGGGACTCTGGTCATTACACTTTGGTCTTGAATAGTTAACCCTTCTAGTGTTTAATACTATGTGGAAAACCACCCAAATGGGGGTATTATGTGTATGAAGTTTCTTTACTACCTTGTGACCAATTGGCTCAAGTAAATAACCTATGTTGGCAAGTGAATGCCAAGAAGACTAACTATGAGATTAGATACTCTCTTGTACTTTTATAACTTGAACTAGTGGTAGTTGCCAAGACTCGGTAGTTATGTCAAGTAATACAGGGGTTCGAGGAAAGTTTAACACTTTACCAACTTAGAAGAGTTATGAGTAGAAAGTCAAGGTGTGGCGTGTAATAGATCTTTATGATTATTCAATGGGTTGAACAGTTAGTTCAAGTTAACCCTAGGTTAGATATGGTACTCCAAGGGGTGAACAAACGACTTCGCTCATTAGTATCGATTGTATTTATAATACAAATACTTTAGCCAAAGTGAGTGTAGTTGTCTCTACATACACTTGTCGGTTCACTGTGACCTAGATTGCTTAACTAATCAGAGCTGTCTTACATAGTTGGAAGGTATCCGTAGTTGTATGACAGTATTAGTTAAGTAGGGCACAACACCAGAGCTCAGATGGCAGAACTAAGAGGGTTCTTAACTAAACCCTTCGTTGAAGGGCAGGGCCACTTCCAGTTAGGAAGGTGTGCGGGGGACCATTGGTCCGTGGTTGGAGGTAAAGCACCTGGGTGATGCTCTCCCTCTTGTAGATGACATGCTGAGTCTTGGAAAACAAAAAGTATCCAGATATGGGATCTCCGACCTTGTTCCTCTATGTTAATGTTTTATCTTGTTTAAATGAAATCATTGAAGTTGAAATGCAAAAAGTAAAAGATGTTTACTCTTTTCAGTTTTGAAAAGCATGATTAGATGATTTATTATATCTTTGTGAAATCAGTTATGCAGATGCATATTCCTTTCTGAAAGAAAAATTTATACCTCATTTTACCTATGATGTTAGTTATTAACTGTTTGGTAAATAATTCATGGTAATTTCCTTGTAAGAAGGAGATGGTTGTTACATTTTTGACATATATAACTATTCTTAAGTGTTAGTTTTATGGTTTATTTTCTAACACAAGGCTGTATGGGCAAGAGAAGTGTTTTATGACCTTTTGTATGGTCCATACCATAGTTTGTAGACTTGGACTCTGAGAGTACTCGACAAGCAAAAACTCAACAAAACTTAGCTTAAATCTCTAAAAAAACACAATTCTTTTGCAAAATGTATCAAACGAGTCTAGAAAACCATGAGGTAGTGTTTTATATTAGATTTGTTTCTTGAATACATTTCTATTACAAAATCGTATCATCATGCAAAGCTGGATACAATAGCTAGCTACTAACTAATAACCAATATGAATTTATGAGGATTGTTTTTGAAAATCATTATCATAAATTGCATATCTAGGCAAGCAAAAAAATTACAATATTTTACAATTTCCTCTTCCTCATTGGGTGACATAGGCAATTTGAACATGATTCTTTTTTATTAAAATCACAAATTTTAAATGCATTTAAAAAACTCAAATGTAGTAATATGGTAATTAAATTAATGAATTTAACAAAATATCATTTTTTGACCCTAAAACATTAACCATAATACCTATATTCAAAATAGAAAAAAGGTTGAAATAAATTGATTCAAATTAAAATAAATCAATTCAAATTTTAATCAATTCACAAATTTAGCAAATTGAATCAATTCAAAGTTGGTATGTGAAGTCATTTTTATTTCTTCCAACATTGATAAAGCAGTTAATGCTAGAGAAAAATTGTGTCCGTACGTCTGTTTAGGCTTGGGAAAATAAAAAAATTGAAATTCTAGAAGCATATGAGAACAAAAAGAAAATATCAATTAACTTGAGAATTGCCTAAAAGTCTTCCCAATTTTCTATAGAATGCTTCCTTGCTATTGGGTGTGGTGTGGAAGGGCAAATGGAGATTTTATAGAGCAAAAATTGCATTTTTTCCAAGTCAAAATTGCATTTGACCTGCGTCAAAGTTGTGTCATGACCCAACGCCAAGTTTTTTGAGCAGAATCACAGAGTTTCTATGAGTACTTGTGAAAAAAAATGGGAAAGAAACCCGCTGAGTTTACTCTATGAGTACTAGTGAGCCAAAAAGTCTTGCAAGTACTTGGCAACTCGTCAAGTAACTTGGTGAGTTTGAGAACTATTGTCCATATAGTGGTACACATTGCCATTTGAGGTATTGATGAAAATATTATAGGAACTCTTTCTAGTTCAAGTGCAAATCATGTGGGTTCTGATTCTGATCCATTCTGGTGAATAATTCGTGTCAATGGTCTAAAGTCTCAGGTGTGGACAAGAGGGGGAAAAAGATGATTTATCTTTAAATGATACTAATAACAAAGTATGTTCTTGTGTTTAAGCTCAAAGTACAAAATAAATAAAGAGAAAACATGTGTTTTTCCCTCTTGCAAGTTCAAATTGAGGGGCAAAGTCTACCACTAATCTCTCAAGGGGCATAGATGCTAACAACAACTAAGTTGTGCTACTTAATGTCCATATACAAGGACTGTGCCTCAAGACAACCACTAGATGCAACCTCCTCTCACCTCATCCTATTTAGGCCAGTAATTTAATCTCTGTATGTTAACTTGTTCTTTTGTTGATCTGATCAGGCAATAGTAATGATTATTTAAACCATAGTTTGCATACTCTAACTTTGAAGGCCAAAAATTTCCAACTAGGCAAAACTCGACAACTTAAAAAAATATTTAAATTTCTTTAAAAAACAAATTTATGCAAAATTCAGTTACAAAATGAATTAAATGAATCTATAAAACATTGGGAAAGTCGTTTCTATTAGATTTGAGTACAATAACTAGTTGATAACTATTATGAATTTATAATAATTGTCTTTGAAAATCATCATTGTAAATTGCATATCTAGACAAGTTACAAATTACAATATTTATCAATTTATTTTCCCCATTCTAGTGAAAATTCGAGGGGGAGAGGATCTAGTCCTTGCACTCAGCTACAACTCCTAGCTAGGCCTAGAAGGCTCACTTTGTAGATGGCCGAGAGTGTGTGTACTTGGTTGGTTGGGAGTCATAAGTAAATAAGACTTTAGTTAATATTAATAATCCATGTACTTATGTTATGTACGTGTCATGTTAGTTAGTTGTCTTGGGAATTAAGTTCCTGACAAAGTAATTAGTTATAATGAAGGGACGTGACGGTTGGTACCTCAAATCACCGCCAGCGTACTATATGTACTTGAGTCATGTAGTCGGGAACATTGCGGTTCTACTATGCTATGCTATCTTCTGTTTGGAGACATTATGATGTAAATGGCGAATACTGAATAAAGCAATACATCTATGTTCTATGCAATTGCCATGTAATTATTATATGTTGTCAATGTTATATTTCCGTTTACTCTATACGTCATTGTACCCGTAGTGAGTAAACACACCTGTGGCTCCATCCTACCACTAAATGACAATGACCCTTTGCCACATCAATGTCATCCAATGGAAATCCAATCTCTCCTACTTTTGTTGTAGTGAAATCCTTCATAGCCTGCCTCCCAAAATCAACAACCACATCCTCTATTAAACACGGAGGGCTCCTCATCCCGTGCAATCTAAAATCAATAGAAATCAATCTCATCCAAATCAAAGCTCTTGTCATTTGTCCTCCAACTTTCTTGTGCAAAGCCAAAGGTTGTGGTGCACGCAAAATAATTCATTAAGACATTGTTGAATCAATCTATTGTGCTTCTTTGTGTCAATGGCGTCAAACAAACTCCAATTGCACTCACAACTAAAGCACTACAAGGGAGACAAAATTTAGAATACTAGCTTTTAAAGATTAGGGGTATTTCCACCCCAATCTTCTCATCAAAAACTTGCAAATAAGATATTCAAGAGTTTGTAAGCAAGCAATATTTTCTTTAATAATTGTAATTTGTAACTTGTAAGATATAAAACTTAAATTTTTGTTACTTCTTGTTTGGGTGGATCTTCCTTGGATAGCTAATGGAAAATAAAAGAGTTTCCCCCTAGCTTGCTATTGAAGAAGAAAAATTTGGGGTGTCTACAACTCTGAAATAATGAGATCTCTGACTTCAACCTTGGTGTCATCCTCTCAATGCGTGTTGAAAGGCCCTCTATAATCTCCCCATTAGCATCTATGAAGCTACCATAGAAGAAAAAATTGGCGTTGAGGTAGTACCTCGCTACAAGAATGAGTTGGTAAAGTTGATTGTTCCACCTCCAATCAGTGATCTCCCAAGGGATGCAAATCTACTTGCATCCCTCTTGTATTAGTTTTGGGTGGCCTCTTTGGCCCTACACATAGCCTCATAAATGTATCCCATTCAACTTTGCTCCCCATCCACCAAGTGCAAAACCCTCCTCAAAGGCTCTGGTACATACAAAATACAAACGAATTAAAGTTACCAACTTACAAATTACAAAGAAATTAAATATTTTTAGAATTTAAAAATAAAGGATTCAATTTGAAATTTAAATTGAAGTTTGAAGTTGCCTTGGCAAGTTGTTGGCAAACATCATCAAAAATTTCCTTTGCAGTCCTCTCTTTATCAATCTTCTTTAAATATGTTTAGTCTAGCCATGCTTGACTCCTAAACATCTACTTCAAGGATGTCAATAAACTAGAAATGTTTTACATTAGAAAACTACTTGCGAACCTTGTGACACCCAATTGCTCAAGCTCTTTCCTCTTGGTGTGATCTCTCATCAATTTTAGAACCCAAGGGTGATTATAAAAATATTTTGTTGTGTCCCTTCCATCTTTTACAACCAATCTCACCCAATCAATTTTCTTGACCTTCAAAAGAAGGTCAAGGCAATGGGTTGCACAAGGGGTCCAAAGGAGTATCAAATGCCTCTGTTGAAGAAATCATTTAGTTGCCACATATGTCGTTGCATTGTCAGTGACAACTTGCACAACATTTTGTATGCCCACCTCTAAAACCTCCTCCAAAATCAAGCTCAAAGTTTTTGAATTCTTTATTTGGTTGGAGACATGAATTGACTTGAAAAGTCAGATCATAATTTGAAAATCCCCTAAAATTGATGAGGGTACAATTCCTTCCATCTATCCACCCATTTGAAAGAATTGTGCATCCAAACTTTGCTATTACTTCTTTTGATCTTCTAGAATTGCTTTTACATCTACAACATCTTGGAGCAACCTCCCCTTAACTCTTTTGGAGAGGGTGCTTTGTATCATTTCCCTACAACTATCAATACTTCACCAAATACTCTCAATATGGACTTTTTGCAATGTTGAAAAAAAAGTTGTTGTAGTACCCAAAATTTGTGCATGCCTTAGTTACTTCTTTGTGCACCTCCTTGTTCCACCTTGTACCTTGTAGTGAAGCTTGTGCTGTAGGTATGCTTCTAAGAAAAAAAAAGCCATGTGATTAGGCTCTACTCAAGTTGGATGAGACGGATTTTCCATGTATGCATGGACCGCAACTAGAGTCCACAATGCCTATCATATCTACCTTGGTTTCTATTGGCAAATTAGGAGCAATGGTTGCTTCTATGGCTACTTATGCCCTTGCCCTCTACAATTTCTTCTCATCCAATAAAACAAGAAGTGCTCTCATCTCTTGTTTTGCCTCTTTTGGGGCAGCTGGACATACCTTGACATTATGACTAGGAATGCCTACAATATGGTATTGGATGCAATTGATGCCTCATTAAGCTTCTTCATGCATCAGGTACAAATCATAGTCCCCTCCATTGGTCCCATTATGTCATATTTCTAAGCAGATCATGATTTCCAAGTGGTATACTTCCCATAGGATAACTTCCACTTGTTGAGTCGAAACCTAATGCAAAGCTAGATGCCATTATATACTAGCCTACAACTTTAATAACAAATTTAAAAATTGTGTTAAAAAAATTAAACAATTTGAACATGATTTTTTTTAAGTCATGTAAAATTTAAATGCATTTAAAAAATTGAAACGTAATATGGTAATTGAATAAAAATTGAATTAATGAATATGACAAAAATAACATGTTTTTATCCTAAAATATAAACCCTATATTTAGAAGAAAAAAAATTGATTCACACAAAAAGTAGTGTAAATCAACAAAAAAAATTACATAAATTGAAGTCAATGCAATAAAATCTGTAAATTTTACATGCTATAAAAGATTTAACATGCTAGAAAATTAGAAATATTTTAAATGCTTGAAAAAAAAGGAACTAACTTGCAAATCCGAAATTCCAGAAAATTGCTCTGCGATGTTGTAATCCTTGCGTCTTTGCCTAACATGAATAGATAGGACTTCTGAAGTAACCAAAATGAATATTTTTTAGTGTCTAAATTGTGTTTTTAACGCATTTATCCCATGTCTAGCACATGGCATGAGTGGCAAAGTCAGACTTGGCAAGTACTTGGCAAAAGACTCACAGAAAACCCATTTAAAATTGGAAACTCAAAAGGCAAAAAAATGGCAAATTATCAGCAACTTGCCAAGCACTTGCCAAGTTGTCAAACTCTTATTTAAAAAATAAAGCTATATGTAATGACCCCTTTCTAGAGGAAGCACTTAAACCCGAATCTTATATTCAAAGCGTTTCTC